>VZTZ01010930.1:336752-403512 GCA_013400955.1 Drymodes brunneopygia | reverse complement strand
TTCGGGAAGCGGGACCCCTTCGAAGGACAGAGCCGGCGGAAGCCGGGTGGGTTCTGCGGGCTTGGCGCTGGCGGTACCGGGGCGGACGGTTCGGTTGTGAGCGGGGTCCGGGGCTCGGGGCCGCCCGGAGCGAGGCGCTCGCGGGCGCTCGCGGCGCTGGGCTCGGTCCCGCCACATCCAACGGCCCCGGGACCGGAGCTCGGAGCTGCCCCGCGCCGAGCGCTCCGCGCCGCCTGCTCGGCAAGGCTGAACTCATTAATTACTTCAGCCTCGGCTGCTTTTCATTTGGTAACGAAAGTAAAACCAGCGCGGGGTGTGTGTGTGTGTGTGTGTGTTCCGCGCTGCCCCGGGTTGTTTTTGCTCCCGGCGGCGTGTGCGGTGCGGTCGGTGATGTAGCGAGGTGACTCTGCCTGGGCTTCTGCTGGAGTTGTTTCCTCCCGCTTCTTGTTTCTGCCTCGGTGTTGCCGTGTGCCGCTCTTGTTTTTTTACTCTCGCTGCTGGAAATGTTTGGTTTGTACCGAGATAAAGGCGCAGTCATACTCCCTGGCTGAACGCAGTTCTGTGGACGGGATCTTGTATATAACCCTCCCGAGCTGTGATTTATTGTATGCAAAGCGGAGACCAAACATAAATATTTAGATCCGAGCCTTAACTGATGCGAGTTGTGATGAGACTGCGAAAAAAGAATCTAAACAACGCTGATGCAACACTCCAAATGGGAGGAAAGCAACTATTTGTTCTGTTTCACTCGTCAATATCATACTGGGAGAAGTCTGTTATGGGAATAACAGAGGGAAAGAGCGCTCAATACACATGGCACTGTGAATTTATGTTCAGCAGTGGTACAGGAACAGAACCTGTATGTACAATGAGCAGTGGGAGAGGAAAAATATGCGTGTTTGTAATTTTAGTGCTGTTTTGTCAAAGAGCTGTTATATCCAAATTAATTATATTGACATATTTTGAAGAAGTGGTGGATCTGAGTTATTCTTGACATCCATTGATATTTGCAGGTGTCTAGTGTTTGATATCTGGTAATCAGTTGTCAAAACTAAGTTAGTGGCGCTAATGAGTGCTACTTAGTTGTCAAAAATAAATTTAAAAATACTTGAGGCTTTCCTCATTGGTCAGTATAAGGCCGAAGCTTTTTTGTGATAATATTCTTCTGTTTGCTTTTCAGTGCGGTCTTGGTTCTGGTTTTTGTCCTGCAAATAAGTTCTAAGTGTGTTGTTGAAACCCCTTCCCTTTCCATCAGGAAAAGATATCACCAGTATCTGCAATTTGGAGTCTGGATCTTACCTGAAAATCACTAAGGCCTAGAACTGACATCTCAGTCTTTGAAATGGACAAGGATGTCCTAATTTTTCAGTTAAATGGGTGAATTTTCCATTTTTTGTATATTATAATCTCAAAGATGTAAAGTGTGTACAGAGTAGATTTTAAATTGAAAATTTAGAGGGGAAAACATCTAATTAAAGGCTCCATTCATAATTTGTCTTTTGTGGGACTAGAAGTTCTCCGATTTACTGTGCTTTGTTTAATCTACATGAAGTTTTATCATTAGCAATCAAGTTGTGCCATGAATCTGAAACTGCTTCATGCTTTGTTCTCTCAGTTATTTCAGGATTACTAAGCAGGTTATACTTTAAACCCTCAGTTAAGTTTATAGTTTCCCTAAACTTCAAAAGGCCCTATGGGATATAGTACAATAGTAGTAAAAATTTACATGTAGGAGTTGATAATTGATCATGTAATTATTCAGCAGCTTACTATGCACACAAGATCACACATATTTAAAGAGGTACCATCTTGAAACATAATCAACATTTTATAAAGGACTTAATATCAGTTATTGCCTTTATTCTTGAGGGCTGAGGATTTCTTTTGCTTTCTTTTGCATTCATAATTTTCTTTTTATAGTTTACATTCCTCTTTTGTTTTTCCCTGGCAAAACAACTTTATACAAGCAGAACTGAAAAAGATGCTTTCTTTTTTTTCTTGGTTGATAAGTAAGCATTGTAAATGTGATGGGTGCAAAATACTGTGAGCAGTGCTGCCAGAATTGTATCCAAACAAAAGCTTCTTGGAAGGGCAGGAGAAACCCAAGTGGAAATAAATTTGCAGATGTTTACTTGCTCTCCTTTCCCAAGATTTCTAAGAGCTATATGCCATCCTCTATGTCATCAGGACATGTTGGCCAGACAGTTCCTTCTCAACAGACTAGCACTTGATTGTGCCACTGCTCACAGCTTCTTTTAAGAAAAAGGTCTTGATAACAGAAATGAATGAAATGCCATCAGTCATTAGCTCAGCAGAATTTAAAAGCAATATTGATACAGTTTTGTTGGAAAAAATCTACTCTGTGCATTCAGTTGTGCGTTGGGTGGAAATTTTTTTTTTTTTAGTTTTGGGGGTTTGTTCCTTTGTTTGTAATCATTCCTAGCGGTTCTTCGAGTTCTTTGAGGCTAAATGACAGGATTTCTCTTAGTCTTTCCTTTCTGGAGTACTGTGGATGTTCTTATGCCAAACAGAACTTTTGCCTTGTTACAGATATGAACAATGACCATAGTTAACAAGCCAAAATCTTCAAAGTCTAAAAAATCTTCTTCGAGACGCTCTGACAAATCTATGAAACCCCGTACTAAAAAAATGACGTCACGCACTGCGAGTTTGGGCCGGGTACCTCCTACAGAAGATCCAAACAAAGTGTCTGTTGACAAAGGTCCTGGGGGACATATTTATTGTAGATCATCTCAAAAATCAAAGCCTTTTGCCCAAAGGGATCTAGGTAAGTGTCTTTTGTCCTCCCTTCTTTTTGTTAAAACCAAAGTAGAAGCAGGTTTTAGTTGTTACATTGCTGTAAAATGGGACTACAGCTAATCAAGAGTTCAGCCATGGACTTCAGTTTGGTGCATCCCCTGAGACAGCTGCAGGGATAGGTGTTGCAAAACTTAGGTTTTTACAATTTATTTGTAAAGTATTTTTTATTTATGTATATTCAAATAAAGGGAGCTTTTCATAATGCACAGATGTACCTAGGTCTCCTCTGTTCTGTAGAGAAAAGAACATTTTACCATGTCTATTCATGGCTTCCATTATTCGCAAGTCTTTGAATAATAACATTGCCCAGGAAGAGATCTGATATCTGTAGGGTTACTTTCTGTGCTGCTTACTTGTTTGTCTGAGTTCTTCTTACTGCATAACCACAAGTGTAAGTGTGTGGTTTAAGTTACAATAAGAAAAAACCCAATAATTTAATTAATAAAGAGATTAAAGGATATAGATATAAAGAACCCGGGTACTAAAATCAGAGTGGTAGTTTGTCTTTCATTAGAAGAATTAAAACAGATGAATAAACTATTGTCCAAAAGAGTGTGTTGACAAGCAAATTCACATAGTGTTAAAGCTGTGCATCATGTGTTGCTGTGTTTGGGAGTAGAGCTGGTTCTTGAGGCTGCTCCTGTAGAACCCTACTTTTTAAACACCTTCTTTAAAATAAAACCAGTACAACTCTTTTTTAAAGCACAAATTTTCTTGCAGTTGTTAATGATGGGATTGCTCCGCCACAAAGAATTCTTTTTCCGCCTGAGAAAATCTGTATGGATTGGCAGCAGACACAAAGTGTTGGAGTTGGGCTGCAGAACCTCGGCAACACATGTTTCCTTAATTCTACTCTCCAGTGTTTGACCTACACGCCTCCTCTTGCCAATTACATGCTTTCACTTGAGCACACCAAGTCATGTGAGTACTTTCTAACACTGTAAATCTTTTGGACAGCTCCGAAGGTGAAAGAAAAACAGTGGTTCTGCAAAGAAAATTCCTAGTTGTCCTATTTTGCCTGTAGAAGGAGGTTTTGAACAAGGTCTTTTCCAGCCTAAATAGTTCTATGGTTCTGCTAACAGGAGGTTCAGAATGATAGGAGGCATATAAAGTGAATTTGTTAATTTAATGTGCCACGGTAAAACTTAAAGAAAAGATCATTTCTTGCTTCATGTGAATAATAAAGTACATTGTAAAGTAAGGCATTTGATGAACATTTGGCATTTGGGTTTCCTGCTGGTAGAAAGGTGATAAAATTTAGGATGTTAGTGTTGAAGATTCTTAGTCTTCATAGCCGAGATACTGTGGTGCACTAATACTGTGATAAATTATATGTTCAATGTTGACCCATTAAAAACCCCAAACGTTCTAGAAAGTGCTACAAACTAATCTCTTATGAACTCAAACAGAAATTTGTGGGGACCGTATTAAAATTTAGGCTCATTTGAGTCTAAATAATTAAGTTTGTATTTCTTAAACCCTGGAATTTGTGTTCTATGAATTTTGTTTTTCTACTTGAATTTATTTAAGCCTAGAGGAATTTCATTTTATATCCATAAATGGGTTTTTTTCCTAAGGCATCTGTATGCTTTTTGGTCTGCTATCTTAATATGTATTCCTAGAAGTTTGATTATGTTTTATTCCCATATATAAAAATTATTGCAGTTAAGAGTCATAGAATGGTTTGGGTTGGAAGGAACCTTCAAAATGATGTAGTTCCAATCCCCTTTCATGGGCAGGGACACCTTCCAGTGGGAGTGTTCCAGGCCAGGTTGGATGGGGCTTTGAGCAGTGGTCTGTGATTCTGTGAGTTTTATTCTGTACAGTTCTGCATAATAAAATGCAGTTTTATTATTTATATAATAACAAAGCTGTTGGGATATTGACACCTTAGGAGAAGAGAATGTACCACAGAGAGTGGACATTGCACCCACAATTTAGATTACTATTATTTTGTGGTGGGTTTTTCTTTAGCAGTGTATATTTGACTAGAATGGGATGCTTTCTTCTTTCACTAGGTCATGTAGAAGGATTCTGTATGATGTGCACAATGGAAAGTCACATCAACCAGGTCCTGTGTTGCTCTAATAATGCCATCAAACCTACGTCTGTTATCAATGGCCTTAAAAGTAAGTAGTTTAATATAGGTTTATTTTTAATTTTTAAAAAACTTTCAAATAGTTATTTGATGCATATAAATAATTCTGATACTTTAAAGAAGAGATACATTAGAAAGGTGTGTTTTCTTCCTTTCTATAAGAAATAAATCTATAATAACCTTCTTCTTTATTAGGAATAGGAAAACATTTCCATTTTGGCAGTCAAGAGGATGCACATGAATTCTTATGCTTCACTGTTGATGCTTTACAGAAAGCTTGCTTGAATGGAAGCACCAAGTAAGCATAAACTAATTTAATTTAAATATTTCCTAGCCCCTCTTACTACTGTATTTACTATCATGAATTAAAATCTATGTCCTTGGTATTCATAAAACGAAAAGTTATTTGAGGAGTTAACTCTGTGCTTTCAGTCTTCTGAGGTCTGACTCTAATTTATTTCCAGATTAGACAGATCTTCTCAAGCCACCACGCTTATTTATCAAATATTTGGAGGATATCTAAGATCTCGAGGTACTTTTTAAAATTTTACTGTCTGTTGAATTGGTCTGTCTTTTGGTCTGTCTGTAGCAAAGGAGTGTGTAGTTTGACTAAAGTAATGTGTATTAATAATTTAAATTCATGCAGTTAGTCTCATTCATGTGATGTTAAGCATTTGTATTTTGATTCCAGTAAAGTGCTTGAACTGCAAAGCAGTGTCAGATACGTATGAGCCATTTCTCGATGTTACCTTGGATATAAAGGTAAGATGTTTGTGAGCATGGGCTGAGATGTGTAAAGGCTTGTAGAACTTCATAAAATAAAGTCCTTTTGCTTAGAAATTTGTCTTGTTGAAACAAAACAGCTTGGTGGTGGAGGGAGGTGGATTGGACTTGGTTGTTCTGTGGAAGCCGTGGAAATGCTCTCCGTGTTTGTATTGGATTTAAGCTGGAAAAATAATAATTATGGCTACACAAACAGTGATACAATCATACTTCTCAATTATTCTACTTCAATATACAGCTATTGTCAGACTGATGGGTTTGATTGTTCTTGTTATTGATGCCAAAGCACGCCACAGATACTGTCTGGCACTGCAAAATTTATTTATTTTGAAGTAGGATCTTTTGAAATGAGGTAAATGCTCAATGAACTCTGTTTCTGCCTCCTCCTTTGTGGTGCTTGCTGGTTCACAGTAGGCCACTTTAAGTATGAACTAGCAAAGTTCTCCTGTAAAGTGCTTGTAAGTGCTTGGAATTTTGCATTTCTTGTGACTTAGTGCTCTACTTTCTTACTCATCCAGGCAGTTACATCTGTCACCAGAGCTCTGGAACAATTTGTGAAACCGGAACAGCTGGATGGTGAAAATAGCTATAAGTGTAGCAAGTAAGATTATTATTATTATTAATGACACCTTAATATAAGATACATGTGTAATGCAGTGCATGACTTGCAGGATAAGTTATCTCTTGACTCTGTTTAGCAATAAGACAGACATGGCTTGCTGTTTCATTTAGTTTTGTTTACACAACTAATATACTTAAATCATTCAAAGACTGGAAAATAACTCACTTGTTTCTAAGTAATTTTTATGTTTCTGTTTAAATATTTGGATATCCCTTCTAAGAATTCTAAGAATTGTCTTGCTCACATTAGAGCTTTATTCTTAATATTGTCTGTGCTGGGGCTTGTCAGCCTTCCTGAGTGAGAAGTTGCACACTAAAATACTCATGGCCAGAAGTTAAAAGCACGTCTGATAAGAAGTGTGGAGCACAGGGATATGGACAGGGATTTGGGGTGGAGGCAGCACCAGCTTAGTCACACATAAACCCAGAAGTCTGAGTCTTTTTGTGAGATTGAAAAGAAAGGTTTGGTGTATGTACAGTGTCATTTCCATTGCTGACAAACTGTTATATTACTTTGCAGTTGACTTTTTGTTTTCTACCATTATTTTTTCTAATAAAGATTACTGCTGCCTGAAAACTTCATCTCTAAATACAAGTTTCAGAATTTTATAAACCACTTTTTTTTTTCTTATTCTGGGTGGGTCTCTTTTTTTGTTCATTGGCTTTCTCCATCTGTTTGGAATTCTGTGCCTTGTATTTTGACATCAGTTTGAAAAGAGGCTATTAAATTATTTGTTTTTTAGCTCTCAGCAGTATTTTCTTGACAATGTAAAGTGACATGTTTCAGTCTTTGTGCTGATGGTTGCATTTCAGGACTTAGTCTGTACCTCCTTTGAGTGTGCAGTGCAAAAAACAAAATTTACAATTTTGTTTTGAAGGACTGCAGAGAGTTTCAGTGTCTTTTCAGGCAACCCCAGTACAAGAAAACTCAATATTGTCCAATGTCTGTCTCTTGCAGAATGGCTGTTTCCTTCCAGTGGTTTTTTCACATTTTTACAGCCTTACCTTTTTGCCATAAGAAAGATACGTGTTCAGACATTTATTTGGCTATCAAGAGATAATGTTCTAAATCCTTTATTCTTTGTTCTGTAGAGCTGTCTCTAATGTCCTGCTATCTTCTCTCTATTAACAAAGCTGAAATGCAGTTTATGGATTTAAGAAAAGATCTAACATGTTATACAGGCAAATATCATTCAAATAGTATAACCACATGTGAGACATGAAAACTTGTTTGGCTTCTGGGTGAGAAAAGAATACACTGTTAAAAATATGTCTGTGCTTGTTTTTAAGGTGTAAAAAGATGGTTCCAGCCTCAAAGAGATACACGATACATCGCTCTTCCAATGTCCTCACAATATCACTGAAAAGATTTGCAAATTTCACAGGTGGAAAGATCAACAAGGTATGTTTGCAACTGGAGTGCCACTTCATCTTCTCAGAGTAGGACATCTCCCAAAGATGAATACTCGTTTTAAAGGTGTTCACATTTTCAGGCAGTAACTGTAGTGTAAGAGAAGTCAATATAACAACTTAGCAGCTGTGGCTGTTTCTTTCTTTTTTAGTAGTGATAGAGTTCCTATGTGACCATAAGAACATACCTTAGACTTAAAGAGCTAATTCTGTAGAAAATAGCTCCCTTCAGCTTAGGTTATTAAATGTTGTTTCTGAGAATAGGCATTTTTAAGTGAATTGAAAAATCTATTTATATAGTCTTAGCTGGTCTTTTTTTTTCAGGCTGTTCAATGACGTATTTCAGGATATTTTTGAATATTCTTTGTCTTTATTTAGGATGTAAAATACCCTGAATATTTGGATCTTCGAGCATATATGTCCCAGTCCATTGGAGAACCCCTCATCTATGCTTTATATGCAGTTCTTGTACATAGTGGCTTCAACTGTAATGCTGGACACTATCTCTGCTTCATAAAGGTAGATATCAGCTCAACTTCCATAGGATGTATCTCAACAGGATAAAATCTGTGCTGGCAAAGAAATCAAAATGTTACTGGTAACCACTGGTATTAGGGGAAAACATTGCATCATGTGCTTTGTTTGCTTTGTTTTGGTATGCTTTGTTCTGCAGTGCTCTATCTGTGATGTCCTTTGGAACACATGCAATCCATCTGAAGATATTCTCTCTTTGTTTGCAGGCTGGTAATGGACTTTGGTACCGAATGAATGATGCCTCAGTAGAGCTTTCTGATATCAAAACAGTTCTCAATCAGCAAGCTTATGTGCTTTTTTATATCAGGTAATAACACCAGATGTACTCAGAACATTTGTAAGTTCTGATACTTAAAGTTACTGATGCTTTTATTCTTTTCAACTCTTTTTTTTCTCACCCTAGGGAAATATTACTATTTGTATATTTCTAAGTGGAAATTCCCCGTGTCATTTATTATCTTTCATTGCTTGACCTTAAACTTCTGCACTTGGGTACACTGCTTTCTATCTGCTCTCTGCAGCTGGCCAGTTTAGAAAAGAGGAGAAAATCATGGCCATTGATGGTGTGAGGCTGAATCATTGCTCTGGAAAGGACAGTCATTGTAGGAAGACCATTATCTAATCTTCAGTTTGTAGTCTAGGCTGAATCTTCCACATGTGTCTTCCATGTCATATAACTGTTGCTATGAGATTATGGGATGGGGTTTGCTGCAGGAATAGGCTGAAGGCAGAGCTCTGAGCTCAGCTGCCCCTTGTCTCTGCAGGCGCTACGATCTGACGCTGGGCGAGCGAGCGTTTTACCTGCCCGCGCCCTCCTACCCCCGCTCCTTCCTCGGCCAGCGCGGGGCCAACAGCAAGCAGGCTGCCTTCATGGGACCACGGCTGCCTCCTCACATGATCAAGGTAATTGTGGGGGGCAGATAATAGCACCAAATTACAGCGGGTTTAGGTCTGGGGTGGGGTTTTTTTGAGTTTATTTTCCCTTTCGCACTGCAGGTTTCTTCACAGCCATCGCGCTAGAGCCAGAGTTATTCAAACAGTGGCTACTGCTAAATTGTGTAGCCATGCCACTTTGTCACTTTACCCTCTCAGCTCAGCTTTCTAAAGCCTGAAAGCTGTGCTCTTGAGACAATTTAAGTAGTCTGCTAATGCCTAAATGCCCTGCCCCTATCAGCATCACTTCAATTGAGACAGTGACAGGAAACAAATTGTCTTGTTCCTGAGTACCAGCAGATTTATTCCAGTGTTGTCAGGGAATGTTTAAAAGGGAAAAGAAATATTTTTTGGAATAGCTTTAGTCAATGTTAAGTTGTCTGTGTGGGTGTCAAAACTGATGCTCATTTGATACCAAAGGCAGGATTTACATACACTTGTTGGACTTGCATTTATATTGGAAGGGAGGTGAGGTTTCTTCTTAGGTGTTAAGGTAATTTGTATTTAGTATGAGAATTTAATGTTGTAAAAGTTCCAATGCTGTGTGTTTGAACATACTCATTTTACAATCTCTTTAAATCCAGAGTTCCAGTCGTTTAAATGGAAATGGACCCTTAAAAGAGGACCCCAATACTGTTGGTGTTGCTGTAAAAAGGCCATCCTCAGCTCCACCAACAGCTTGTGTTCAAAACTGGGCAATTTCCAGGCCATCCATGGCAGACCCCTCAAAGCCACAGAAGATCACGATCAGTATTCACAACAAGCTGCCCCCGCGCCAGGCGCTGCCGCAGGCCGAGTGCGCGAGCAGCGCTGGGGAGGAGGAGGAGCTGAAGCCCCTTCCTTCAGCCACAATCACAAACTCTTCCGCAGCAGAGCCTACCTCAAACCTCTCCACAGTGTCAGTTGCTACTAACGTCTCCAGGCAGGAGGTTCCTGATGAGATCTTTGTTGAGCCAGCAGTGAATGGCAACCCCAAGCTCTGTTCCGATAACGTGGTCCTGTACGGTGCAGAGCCTTCAGGAAAACCCGAGGAGTCAAAGGGCTTGTTCAAAAGGAATTGCAACGTCATATCTTCCAATGGAATTCTGATTGGGAAGGTGGTCCATACATTGCATAATTCCCATTCATCCTGTCAGAGTGCTGAAGAAAGATCCCAGCATGAGCTGCCAAAAATTGATTCCCTAAATGGTGCTATTAGTTTAGATAATGAATATAAAGAAAATGGACTGAAACTTGATGATTCCACTTGCCAAGTCCAACCTGTTAAACCTTCTGAGATTTTCTTCTCTAAAGCAAATGGAGTGCTTGAAGCGGTGAGTTACAGTTGTTCATCTGGACTTTTGTCTCCTGTGATATATTCAATATTTGTGAGCACTACAATGTGGAATACCAAGAAAACACAGCACAGATTTCATTCTAACCCTTTTTGCTGTTATCCCATTGAATTTGCACAGCTGAGCTGACATATGTCAACATAAGAGAAGTTCAGGGAGATAATAATTCATAAGCTTCATAAAATAGACCTTTGGGAGGAGGGGGATGATGTGTAAAGTGGGAATAGTACAGGTAACTCAGTGTGATCTTATTTAACATCTAATGTTGGAAGTTTGTCAGCAGTAGTTTTCTACTAAAAATAGCTTTTTCTTTCTGTTTGTTAACTTCTGTGTTTTAATTGTAGATGCCTAAAGCTTTGCCACCAGATCCTCAAGGTGTCTTAGAATCTCTTACATACAGCCAGTTGAACAGCTTGTCAGAGGAAAAAAGGTAAAATGTCTACACTCTGATTAAAACAAGATTTCATACAAATTCATTACTATTTTACCCATCTACTAATACTACTGAAGAGATTACCATCAGTACAGAGAATTCCACACTGTACATCTGGTATTGCAAACATCAGCACTGGGCACACATTATTCTGATTATAAATACAGGCAGATGCCTTCTGTAAAACTTTCACAGGATGTTTTTACATTTTTCTTCCACTGTCTGCAATACTTTTTCTATTCGTCGTTCCCTTTTTGGCATCCTAGGATGAGTGAATGTAAATTCCCACAATCTGCTCTCCCATTTGGGAGAGAGTGGGAAATCTGTGTGTTTACTTCTTTTCTACCTGGGAGAAGAGCAGATATAGTTGTTCTGCCTATTGATGTGATTCAGAGCTGCAAGTGGAACGAGGTGGATGTGTTTGGGAGGGGTTTTTAAGGCAAGACTTGGAGAATTGAGAGAAGAAAAGCTTTCCATGGGAGATGAGGGAAGTGTAAGAATAGTGTTCTGAAGACAATGTCTTTCAGAGTTTTGCATTAGCCACTTCTTTTTATTTTTTCACTTTAGGAGATTTTACTCCTAACATCTTATATATGGATTTTTTCAAGTTAAAAATATGTTTTTATTTTTGTGCAGCGTCTCTGGACCTCAGAAATCTTCTGACAATGATGGAGTTATGGAAACTGTAGTGATGGAAGCACTGTTTGCCTATGAAGAATCCAGGAAGGTTCCTTCCAACTTTAGCTGTGAGGTTGAGAAACTTTTTACTCAACCAGATTCTGAAACCATTTTTACCAAAGAAGAAGTTGCTGAAAGTATTATAACAAAAGCTGATAATGCACATCTCAATATCAATGGTCAGCACAAGGTTAGGAAAAAATCCTTGGATACTGAAGGTGAATTCCTTGGGCAGTGTGAGTCTGAAGACATCAGAGATAAAGACAAACTAAGAAGATCAGAAGAACCTGAACTCATTTCAAAAGAAAATCCTTTGTACATCAAAGGGTCTCCTGAGAGCAAAGAGAAATTAGGGCAAACTTCCTCTATAAAGCCTGACATTGAATGTAGTTCTAAAAAATTTGCATCTCTAGATATTACAGATAAATGCCTAGATACAAAGGACATTTCTAATAACTACGTAGAGGTACCACCCGTTAATGACTCTTCTATTACAAAGCTGGATAAAGTACTGGAAAGTCAATTTTCTAGAGCAGATGAGGGACTGAGTAATAAAATATGTGAAGATGATGATAAATATATGAAAAAAAATAAGAAAAAAATCCATGACTCTAAAAGAACTGACAAAGAGCACTACCGGAGGAAGAGAGAAAACTCGGACACTGAGGAGAAGGAGAGGCAAACCAGAAACAAACCAGATGATCATTCCCACAGGAGGAGGAGCTCTCACAGTGTGGAAACAAACAAGCAAAGCCGTCATAAGCAGGAGTATTGCAGTGAGAGCAAGTACAGATCATCCCACAACGAAAGAAACAGTCCCAGTAATGGCAGGAGCTCAGGAAAATATTCTCGTTACAGATCCCGAAGCAGAGAACGGACAGATCCAGACAGGAATAGGTATTATTATTCCAAAGGAGACAGACCTTGGATTAGAGAAAGATACTATCAAGATGAACCACGGAGATGGGAAAAATGCAGATACTACAATGATTATTATTCCTCCCATGGAACAAGGGATGGTAGGGAGAGGAAGTCCTCTCATTGTGACAAAGACTATGACAAATTGAGTCAAGCTTACAGCAGGTCACACAAGGATTATCATTGCAAAAGCAGGTGGGCTCACAGCACACTCTCCCGAGAGGAGGATGTGCATCACTTCAGCAGCCACAGAACAAACTCCCACCACTGTTCAGTACCTCAGCAGCATTCAGAAAAACACTCTCGTGAAAGGCACGCACTTCCACCAGTGTCAGCTCACTCAAATTTTGAGGACTCTTCCCGGGAAAATGAAAAAGAAAAACTAAGAAATGGCAAAAGAAAATACTCCCACCAAGAAGAAAGTGGAAGTGACATAGAAAAGAAATGCCGAAAGACAGATGACCAAAGAATCAAAAAGTATAAGAAGGTCAAGAAGAAAAAGAAGTCCAAAGATAAACATCGAGAGAAGGATTACAAGTAAGCAAGGATTCCAGCATAATCAGCAATTTTTTCCTAATTATTTTCTGGGTATTTCTCATGTCTGCCTTTTTTTCATTGTTTCTAAGTAACTTATCTGTCATAATGTGACGGGATCATGTCGTTAGGTTGGCCAAGAGAAGATAGGAAAGATGTTGCTGAATTGTGTTAGAACACTAGAGCTGGACAATGTAGTCAGAATAACATCTGCACACCGGTCTTGATTAGGTTACAATTTTAATTTTTTTTTTAAATACCCCATATGCCTGTTAATGATTTATGTACAAACCAGGACCTCTTGTCCTTCGTTCTGAGGGCTTAAGGTTGCTGCATCTAAATTAAGTTAGATGTGCAGAAATTACCACAAAGTAGCAGACACTCTGCAAGTCATCACCTGTGGTAAATAAATAACATTTCATATATACATCAAGTGCCACATCTGTTTTTCTATTTTTAACTTGCATGTTTCCTTCAGACTTTATGATTTGGATTGCTCTGTGCTCCACTTTGACAATGACAATCGCAAACATAAGAAAAAGAAGAAAAAGAAGAAGCATGACAGGAAACTGAAAGACTTATTGGAATATTTAGAACCTCATTTCCAGAAGAAAACATGGGAGAAGAAGGAAGAATCCCGTCCTCCAGATGACCATTTATGTGAGCAATACAGAAACCAGGGCAGTAAACAACCCTACAAGGAAGAGAAGCCTTCTGGTGCAGGTGACAGCAAGAAATACAGCTCCATGGCATCCACTGAGTATGTCAGAGGTAAGGGGCCCTGGGATGTTGGCAGGACTCCTGGTTATTCTTAATAATCTTTAAATGCTTGTCTGATGAAATCCCTCATGGCTTCCAAACAGTATCGTGGTAGGGGGTTGGAAATAGATGATCTTTAAGATCCCTTCCAACCCAAATCATTCTATAATTTAAATAAAATACTACATTCAGCTGTTCAGAGCATAGAAACAGTGCTGGTTGCTCACTCAGAGTAACAGGAGTTGATGATAGGACTGAAATATTGTTGGTCCAGGTGTAGCTCTACCTTCTCCTAAGCACAGCTGCCAAACCTCCAGAGGACACTTCACAATTTAACACCCGGAGAGTGTTAAATTCCTGCTATTGTTTTATTCAGTTGTGGGGTTTTTCTGTTAGTATAGACTAGACAATACATAGAAGTGGGCTGAGGCAACAGCTCTTCCCCAGTTTTTAATATTTTAAAAAGTCTGTTTGGTGCTTCTTACAAAAAACCCAAATATGAATTTGTGTGCCTGACTAAATTTACACTGAGCTCTCAGCTGTTGCTTGTCATAATCTCAACTTGGGCTCGCAGTAGATAAATTAATTAGTTTAAATTAATTAGCTCTAAAATTATGCAATGAAGATGATTGCACACTGCAACACATTCAACATCTAAAATCAAACTTGACAGCATTTCCCATGAAATTTTTGCTGAACGGAAGTGTTTATTATAGAAATAAAATCTTATTAAAGGCCTATTATCTGAAGTAAACCAGTTCCAGTTACTCATCTATTTTAATAAAAAAGCAAAACAATCCCCCAACTATCTGTTTTACTCAAAAATAAGTGAAGTAATCCCCGAAGAAGACAGCTCACTATCCAACAGCAACTTGCATTGTTAAGTTTTCTGCATTTTATACCTACCCACGGTTTAAGAATTCAGTTAATGGTCAGTGACAGTCCTGTTCATTTCTACTCATGTTGAAAATGTCATTATAGCATAGAAAACAGAAGAATTCCTCTTCCTGCATTGCAGCTGAATGCATTTTGCTATTTGGAGAAGTTTAATCTTGAAATTCTGGAAAATTGAAAAATTAAAATCTCTTTCATGGGACTTCCACATTGAGGCAAATTGCCACAGTCGGTGCACTGAATTCTTGCACTGAAAAGTTTGCTCAAGGCAAGGAGAAGTGTGTTTGTGGGAAATTGTATTTCCCACAAAGAAAGAGAGGACCAGAAGTTCTATTCTAAAAATACAGTGGAGGGAAAGCTGATTGTTCACCCATTATTCTTTAACGAGGAAAATTTAAGAACTGAATTGAGGTCTTTCAAATCCTAATGCTGTAAAAAGGGACTTCTTTCATGATACTCATGTTCAAAATAACCCTTACTGCCCTAAAAGGGTCTGTTCTAGCTGATAAATCAGGAACTAAAGAGAATAAAATGCTTGTGCTCAATAGTGGTTTGGCTTTAGTGATTCTCTGGCCAGCAGATGGCAAACTCGGGTTTTTCCAAACCCGTCAGGTTTAGTGAGGAATTAAATGTCCTGCATCTGCTGGCTCAGGGCAGGGCCCTGAGGGTGCTGGGCTGTGCAGGGGAAGGAGGAGCTGTTTGTTCATTGCTGAACACGCTGCTCACAACACGATGGGGAGACAAGGGCTGGCAAAAGCAGTTTAAGTCTTGAGAATTTTAGTACTTCCTCAAGTCCATGAGTGTTAATTAGCTCCATCTTCTGGAAGGTCTTTTTTTTTTTTTTAATTGGTCTCAAGTAGGATTCTCTGAAGGATGGAAGCTGCTTTCAAAAGAGGCCTCTCTGGCTGTGTTTTTAAACTATTGAACATCTCAGGGTAGGGACAGGGGAGGAACCACTGAGGAACTGTGAGGCTGTGCCTTTTCACCTGACTCCTGTTACTTTGAATAAATTAATAAGGATAAAAACAGCTAGTGATAAGTTGTGGTGTAAGAAAAATTCATACAGGATGGGGGAAGGAGCAGCTTTGAAGCAGTTCTTTCCTATGTTCCTATGTGTTCTCTCCAGCAAATTTCTGAAGGCTCTTTGTGGCTGAGATTTGGTCAGTCTGACCACAAGATTGTTACTAAAATGATGCTTTCTAGGCAAAGCTTCAATTAAATGGGATTCAGCCAAGGTGCAGCACTTGCTGTTAAAGCAGGTGGCTCTGTCCTAAGGCTCTGTCCAGTTCAGCAGCCTTAGCCTAGAACTGGGGTGAAGTTGGATCCTGTGGAGTTGGATCCTGAGGGAGCAGATGGAGCTGGGGCAGCTTTGAGCCTTGTCTTTTACACAATTTAATGTTTAATTTCATGGCAGGACTGACCTTGCTGCCTTTTGCCTTTCAGATGTGGAGCTGACTGATGAAAGCCTTCAATACTCAGACTGAACTCACCACCAACCCCAAGGACTTCTGACCACCAACCCCAACAACCCTTCACCTTCAAAACCAACAACTTATCATCATCAAAACCAACGACTTCTTACCTTCAACAACCTCTTACCTTCAAACCTGACATTACCAATATTGACCATCAAAACTTAAAATTTATTATCAATTACCATCAAGACAAAATCCAGTCATAAGTGGTGCTTAACATTTCTGTACAGAATTTTACCATATAAGAACTTTTTTTTAGTTTTTAACTTGAGACTTTCTTTTTTAAAATATACTTCTAATCCAAAAGGGTGAAAACTTTTTACAACTGCTGAACATTGTAAATTACCACATAAATATCTCACTGAGCTGAGATAATGCCCTGGAATAGACCATCTCAAATGCTGCTTAATTACAGACTCAGGTTGACTTTATGTTATTCATGTAATGTTACTCCAAGTTAAGACATCTGGTGCAAGAGCGACCAGGAATTATAAAAGTTGCAACTGACAGTCTGTATATTTAATTTAAAGACTTATTTAAAACTTCACAAGTTTTGCAAGAGCTTCATTTTTTTTTTTCTGTGGTCTGACACTAGAAACTAATTTACTTCACATTTGAGTTATATTCAAGATCTGAAGAAAATCTTCTGGTTTTCGACATTGTGAAACAACGAATATGCAGTTCTGAATGTATCTCTCAAGACTATTTGTATATTGTTCCATATGTTTTTATTACATTTTCTTAATATACTGTCATTTGTCTTAAGTCTCAGTTGTCTGTTTTGTCTCTCTAAAGTGTCTAGTTACAGACAAATTCATACTGTGATTTTTATTTTTATTATTAAATGCTATCAAACTGTGATGCACTTATTATTCACTGGTCCTGCATCAGGAGATGAGTGGGGAACCTGTATTAAATACAGTTCATCTGAATAATCTGTCTGGTTTATACAAGCTGTGTTGTTCAGAGATGTCTAAAGTTTGATCTTTGTTTTTTTAAAGATAAAAAGCACTTGCCCCACTGTAAATATATAGCATGTAAAATTTATATAGTATATAAATACAGCAAAGTTAAAATGGATTTTTACTTGAGTTTTACTTGAGTTATTTAACATGCACTGTGTCATGGGAGCTGGCAGCTGTCAGAGCGTGTTTGACACTCGAGAAGTCACATCTTGCTCTCAAGTGTGGGGAGAAGATGCTGTCGGTGAGAGCCAGAGAAGAGCAGTAACCTGGGACTGCAGCTGCCTAGACAAGGATGCAGAAGGCTTCTCCTTTCAACTTACAGCTGCCACAGCCAGGCTTGGAGCTCAGCAGGAGCTTGGTATTGTGAAAAAAAAAAAAAAGGGCAAAAAAGAGCAAGGTTAATGTTTCACTAAGTACTTAAAGCAGTGTTCTGGTACATGGAGAAGAGCATAAAGCCAAACCATAATGTACCTGCATAATGTTCCTATGGCAACAGTTCTGTGACGTTACATAAAGTAACATGGCAAAGTAACCAACGTTCCTGTCCTGTATCTGGCTTTTTTTTCCTCTTTGGTCCTCTGGCTCCAAGATTTGTTGTCTTGTCTTTTGTCTGATGAGTAACTCCAGCACGAATGTCTACAAGGAGTCTGTGTTCTTGCTGTGCCTCCCTTCAGAGCCCCACAGGCAACCAACTGCCCCAGGTGGCTGTGGAGCAGGAAGGGCACTTGGTGACACTGCCCCAGAGCTGTGGAGCAACAGCACCTGTTTCTGATTGCTAATTGAGGAAACTAATTAATCTACTCCAGGAGCAAAGATCCGCTTCCCCCCCTCACATCTGACTGAAACTCCTGGCAGGGAACTGACAAAATAAAATACCTCAATTTAGGGTGGCTCTCAAGGGAAACCAGCTCTTGCTGGAGTCACACTCATGTGTAACACACTTTACTGAAACATTTTGCAGTTGAAGATTTTTTTTCCTCTAAAAAATTAAACCTGGTAATTTAAATTACTGCGCCTAAAGGTAGGGAAAAGAGGCCTTTTACTTACAAGAGCAGTTGTAAAATTAAACCTTAACCTCTTAAGAGTCAGCAATTGCCTCCCATGTATTCCTGGTAAATGAGGAGACAGTACAGTTTCACACTTTATTTTTGAGAAAATTGTCAAATTTAAGCAATAGGTCTTAATGATAAATGAAAACATTAATATTGCAGTGGCTTTACATAAGAACATCACCGTTATAACAATGATTGATACAGAATATTTGTCATGCAAATCACTTGTATACACCAAGTAATACTCATATCAATACATACCTGTACAGTATTTACATTTTATATTTAAACTCTAGCTAGAAACATTTTCCAAGAAAATATAGAAATGAAACTGGTAAGCCACAAGTCTTAATTTGTAGTATTTGGTCTACAACAGACCTAGCTTTTCCAGCAAGCATATCTACATAGATATGTAATAAATCTTAAAAATATGCAGTTTTTTTATATATGAAGCATTATAAATGCTGCTCACTTTATAAAGGTTCAGTTTTGTACCAGTTTAAAATGGTTCAAAATGTTAAGTGACGCAGAGCTTATTTTGTCAGAGTATTGTAAAATTTAAGTCAGTCCAGCTGAGCTTAAGTTTTGTGTACAGTTCCCTCCCAGCTGCACTGGCCCCGTGGCTCTCACTGCCCCTGCAGCTGGAGAGGGCAAGGTCAAAGACAAAGAGCTCAGAAATTATTCAAGTTTCAGTGCAACAGGAAGGGAGAATCTGTTGTCCCCAGAGGACTTTTCCTCAGCATGGCCAAACTGTAACAGATCCTGCTTTAGGCCACTGAGCAGCCACTTTCAGTAGCCACCCCTGGACTTGAAGCCCAATAAAAAAGGGAAAGGTTGAGAGATTTTTCTTCACCCTCGTGGATAGTACCTGATATGGCCAAAATTTTCACAAGCCACTTTGTTTTACTGGCCTCGTGGCCAGTGGAAATTTTGAGCCAGTTTCACTCCCTGTTAATACTGTTACAAAGAACATTTGAAATCAAATATTAACACACACAAAAACGCTATTCCATTAGCTTTGGTAAATTAAATAGATACACGGAGCACCACAAGTAGCTGTTTAAGATGTTGCATTTCAATGCTAAGAAATAATATATTTCCTGCTATAATATCCTCAGTTACATGTTACTCTAAATAATTATTTCTGCCGGATATAAGTACTTCAAACTAAATACAGCAAATGAACTCTCAAGGCATTTCCTTCATGCTTATAGGCAGACATCCTCACCTGGTTAAATAAATAGATTTCCTCAAAGGTGGTATTTCAGAAGACAAGAATTGATACAAAAGTGCTTCATGGCTTATTAATGCTTTTGTAATCTCACGTTTCTCCAGAAATACTGTATTTGCTGCCTTTCACCTTTATGCTCACTTAGTACCACTGATTTGGCTTGTCACTATTTGCATTACAAATCTACTTGTCCAAAGCTAAGACTGATGTAGGCAGTGTTTGAAAACAAAAATGTCACTGCAGAACAGAAGACTCAAAACAAGTGCTAGCAGCAGCTCCATCATTGTGCTGCTTTGCAAACACAGGACACAGAACTTAATTCATTTCTATAAAGAGTTTAAATGTGTTCCATCAAGCAAAGATATCCCCACAGTGACACTTATTCAAGGAGTCTACCTCTGGCTGAGTTTTACTCCTTTGGAAGCACTCGGATTTAAACATTCACCCAAGCAATTCCACACACCCTGGGGAAAATCTAAAATGTAGGGAAGTTTACTTTGTTCTTTTCCTCTCAGCCTCTTTTGCAAACATGCAATAAAGCAAAGCACTCACAAGGCTGACACCCCATGCAAAACAAGGCAAAGCAGTACGACAGAACAGTGAAACAGACTCTCCCTTACACTTCAAGGGAGATTTCAAAAAGATCAACTAGGTGAGTCTGTGGGTTTGCCAGTGCAGCACATCTCCCTTCAACAGACCCAGAGATTCTCCTGTAACCACCAAGCAAAGCTGCTTTAATATTTTGGGTCTCCAAAGCATTTGCTGGCACAGTAGGCACGGCTCAGGTTCAACAAGTTTGGGAAAAACTGAGTAGTAAAAGAAGCAGTAGAGTCAAAACCTCCCACTTTTTGCCCCCGTTTAGGGGCTTTACCTTCAGAACAATGTGTGCTATCAACAGAAAAGCACTGGAGAAAAATCTGCTGCAGCAGTTGATGTGTTCCTGAAAGATCCATCAGTAAGACCACAGAAAGATCTTCCAAAAGTTTCAAAAACAGAGACATGTGCCTCTGGGGAAGTCTAGCTGTACCAGGTAATCAATGTGTAATACTTTATTTCTTAGTAAAAATGTCTATTTATTTTTTTTCAATTTCAACTGCTGAAGCACAAATCTGAAAATCACCTAAAAGAATGCAATAAAAATACTGAACTTGTATGAACTTGCATGAGCTCTGTATGTCCAAAGTTTGTTATCAAGCAAAGGAATGAATCCTGCTTGCTTAACTCTCTAGGGCTGCATCTTACACACACAGTTCACCTTCCTGGCTCTTCCCTTTAAAAACACTGAATGCATGTCAAGTTATTTGGGGGTGTTTTCACATGCAAGGCCTAAAATCACACAAACCCTGACATCTCTCTCCTTTAGTAGTAACTTAGTGTTAATCAAACTACAGCATCTCAAACATAAGAAGAATGTTATTATATAAAAAGCAGATTAAACCAGTCATTAAACCTTAGTGTTTGTTGTGAGTGTATGAGCAGACAGGAATGAGTTTTAGCCAACTGGCAAACACCAGATCACATCTGGTACTTCATGTCATGGCCACAGCTCTGCTGCTGGGCCCTCCCTGTATTTCAGTGCATGCTGACAAACCCTTTGGTATCATAAGGTACCCACTGAGCTGCCAGTCACTGTGTTTCTGAAGAAAAGCTATTTCCATAAAGGTAGGAGAAGAATCCTAAATGAAAGCTGCACTCAGTTTACTGTGTTACACAGTTCAGTTCAGTTCCTGGGAAACACACAACTGAAAACTGACCTTGGGATTGTGAGGTTTCTGCTTACAGGAAAATGCAGTGCCAGATCATGCCGTGCTCCACTGTTTGTGCTGCACTCCAGTGAGAACTCAAAGTCTTATAATCACTCCTTCTTTTATGGGAAATGTACACAGGTAACAGGTAGAGGACATTTTAGTGTTAGCCCTGAACTCTATCCCTCCCATCCCAAGTAAACTGGAGTTGTCACTAATGTAAGTGAAAACAAGGCTTTCATGTGTTCAGTTGAATTAAGTTCCAATATAATCCTTTCTGGGATCTGAAGCTTACTTCAAATTATATGCCAGTAACTATTTACCCTGAAAAGTTTTGCCAAGTTTTTTTGCCATAGTAAAATGTGTATATATATATGTATATATATATAAAATTTACAGTTGTCTTCATTTAGTTTGCCCAATTTCTTCTATCACTCCACAGTATGCTCAGTTATAGGTTGATGCAGGTCTACAGGCTGCTGATCATGTTCTATTTCTTATTTGCAATTCTTCGTTTCCTTGTTGCCAGCATATCATAAAAGGGATCCCTGCTGATACTTGCTCTGGAAGAGAAAAAAGGAATCATTGGTTTGGTTAACAAATACCTGGTTTTGAAAACTTCAAACTTTTGTTCTCTCTTCCTTGAGGACGATTCCACACTCTTAAGATGGATGGCTGACTTGTAAGCACCACAAATATTTCTCCACTGTGATTTGTTAAGAGTTCACACCTTCACATCTTAACTACTATGTATTTAAGAGTGGGCCTGCTTAGAAACCTTCCAACATAAAATCAGGCTGTGGAAGTTTAAAGCTGCCTGTGACATGCTTAAAATACGTGTCACTAAAGTTAATAATTAGGTGAAGTAAGAATCCAATAGAATTAGGTTTAAAGACAATTCACACAAGATTTTACATTTGCATAAAACAATAAATACACATTCCCCTTTGACTTAGCAGCAGTATTTCCTTAGGACCACACAGTAACAGATTTGTATCTTGATCCATCAACCCCACAGAGCTCGTTGTTAATCCTGGAGGACACTGCCACATCAGAGTTCTTCAAACAAGTTACAACAAATTCTCTTAGTATCGTACTTTGAAAAGAGCTTACACTTTGTTTCTGAAAGACATTTAAGACTTTAAACTCACTTGATAGATTTAATCCACTCTTCCTTTTCTTCTGGAGTGGGAGCAGATATTCTGTACACTACATGGTTGCCTTCCACCACTCTTCCGTCAGCTTCAGTTTTACACGCTTTAATTACTTGACCTTTATGACTGGGGTTGTAGAGCTCAAAGCAGTTCTGGAGGGTAGAAATGAAGTAATAAATTTAAAAGAACAAAACAAAACTGACAAATCAATTCATTTAAAATTACAAGAAAGTTCCATATGGTTTACTCATCTTAATTTAAAAAATAAATACGAAACTGTCTTACTGGTTTTCTAGGGTCTTCAACTTCTCTTATGCTAAGATTTTCTAACGGAATAATTCCTCTAGGTTCTTTGTCCTAAAAAATTAAGAAAATATCCCATTATTAGCTACTTATAGATCTTGACTACAAAGGAAATTCACCATGATATATACTCACTG
Source organism: Drymodes brunneopygia (assembly GCA_013400955.1). Taxonomy (NCBI): domain Eukaryota; kingdom Metazoa; phylum Chordata; class Aves; order Passeriformes; family Petroicidae; genus Drymodes; species Drymodes brunneopygia. Next base: position 380,701 of record VZTZ01010930.1, on the reverse strand, counting down.
TTGTGTATTCGAAGTAATACAGGCAATTATCAGTCAGAATAAACCATCTCCGTTTCCATGTTTTTACTCTTCCCCCTACAAACAAAAGGTATTCCAGAATTAAACTGTGCTGCTGTCAGGGCTTCAACAATGGGCAAGGAAATAATTAAGTTTTGCTTCTTTTTCAAAGTATGGTTTAATTGCTTAATGGTAAATGGATCAGGCACAGATGAGTGAGGTTAAAGGAACATGTTACTGCAGCTTGTCCTGAGGCAGCATCAACTATGGAGGTGCCATCAGCCACAAGGAGTGTGGGCAACAGTGAGTGGCCAGACCTGCTCCACTTGTCCAGGACCTCACACGTGTTCATTGCACCAAAAATATCAATTCTGCACAGTGCTGGACACAGCCAGTGCTGCCAGGGAGCCAAGTGAGGCCAGCCCTGGGCTGGTCTGACACACACAGCTCACACCAGCACTGCTACAGAACCACCAGCTACACTCCAGCAACAGGGGCAACCCCCTCCACAGCTTGTCTTGGGCAAGGAAAACGTCCATCAATAAAATTAAGGGCATTTTATCACCTTCCTGTCACTCCACTCATGAGCAAACATGTGATTAAGGACCTGTCTTTACTTTCAGATTTAATATCAAGTGCGTAAGGTGCTCATAAACATCACTAACAGAACAAACATGATGTGTCATCAGTGAGGAGCAAATCCTATGCCAAAATATACCATATTGAGTAATTTGTCATCTTTCAGTATTTAAAAACATCTTCTCTTCATGGTTAATATATCATTGAGTACACTTGACAGAAGAATTAGCTACTGCTACAAAAAAGCCAGTTTTTCCTTCATTAACAGTTTAGACAACAGCAACCACAGAGTTCCTCTTCCTTACACCTGCCAATGTCACCCTGTAGGGAACAGTTACTTTTTAGAAGCAACAGTATTATTTTGGCCCTTTCAGTTGTTTTTCTGCCATTGGCTGCTTCAGAACACACCTGGCTTCCCACATTACATTATTTTAAAATTCATTTCCAAGAAAGACAATTGTAAATCAAGCATTCATATGTTAATAATTTAAAGGTTCAGATCCACCATAGTTCTCTGACTTCAGGATTATGTCACCACCTGTGCATCATCCATTCAGCAGTGATTTAATTTCATTAAGCCAACATTTCAAAACTGTTGATCTGGCTACTGAACACCTGTGCATAAAAGAGCACCATTAATACACACAAGATACCCAGTTTAATCCAAGTCATATAATCAAATTTAAGACATAAGCATAATTTTTTCATCTTTTTGTTCTGCTTAAGATAGCTGGGGTTTTGTTTTATTCAGAAATCCAAATCATATTAAATTAAAGAACAATTCCAGGGATATCATGACATTTCTTGATACCAATCCACTGCATATTTGCATTGCAGACCAAGTACGTTGCACGTTGCACCTTCCTTTTGCCGGGTTTCACAACCTCCAAGATAAGCCAGTGCTAACACACTGCAACATTCAATGTACTCAATAAACTTTATGTTTCCACCAGATGCACTCGTATCTTACGAAAAATTTAATCTGCAAGCAGGTGTGGTGAAGTAAGTGAAGGCAAAATAGTGCAAGATGCAGAAGCCGTGACACAATGAATGGTTGAGTGAACTGGAGACAGTGAGGGAAGAACTGGTGGCATTTTAGTACAACCACTGAGACAGATCCTTAAATAAAGCATTGCAGAGATGTTCAAACTGGCACGTAAGTCACTAGAAAAATTCCCCATCACCTTGACCGAGAGCTGGCTCAAGTATCAGGAAGTATTTGGGCTTGGAATGATGAAGTCAAGCTTGACTCACTTCCAGACCAATGGGAAAGCAGCCGCCGAGTCACGGTGACTGCCAGGGCACTCCCTGCCATCACCACATGACTTGTTTTCACATAACCCAACACCAACTGCCATGGCTTCAAGTCACGTTCTGCTCCCCAAGGTTAGCAGATTAACATCCTTTAACATTTTTATGGCCCTAAAACATTACCATGTTTTTCAGGCTATCAGGTAACATCAGCTATCAGAGGTCATGGCCTGCCCAGTTCTAGTAGAAAAACAATTCAGGAGGAAAGAGAATGAATCAAAAAGGGGAAGAGGTTACTATCACAGAGCAGCTTAAAGTGAACAATGGTGTTTCTCATAAACTGTGATACCATGTCAAAACACAATAAAAAAATCAGCAATAACCATATATTCAAGAGAAGACCTGTTTATAATTTAGGAAAGAAACAACAGACCTAAAACACACACTCCCAGAGCAGTATGAATTGCCAAGCAGTAAACAGCAGTTGAGTTTGCTGAATGTTTTCCTGACAACATCCCCTCTCCCTGGAAAAGTCAGATTTCTCAAACCTGAAACCTTTTGTAATCATGCTGAAATTTCAATTAAGCTTTTGTCATGAAACATCTCCCAGCTCCAGGGAAGCCACAAAGAAGATCATATATTTTCAACAACATCCCTCTTACTGCTCCCTTCTCCCTGAAACAGCCAGTAGCTCCCTGGGTTACAGCACTCATAGGAGTCATGGAAATAGACCTTAAGTCCCTGCTCCACCAAGCTATCAGTTACTCTTCCAAAGAAAAAAAAAAATAAAATAAAAATAAAAATAAGCAGTTAGGCAGGATTTCTTGGCAGGATAAGGAACTAATCTCACATATAAGTCTCTGTTTCCCCACCCCATTACTGAGCTGCAGCTGTCAACAGCACAGAAACTCTTAATAAAGCTCAAAATCTAATCTGTACTAATCAAATTTGCAGGGGTCACCACATCACACATATTTAATATGCCTTTACAATGGGCTGCAGCCCAAGCAGTTGGCTGATAAGGCACTGTGGCCTGTAAACTCTGCACATGAGATTAACAGGTAAAAACATGTGATAACAAAACATTCTTGTCCTTGGCTGAGATTGCTATAGGCTCACACAACAACAACAAAGGGTTTAGTACCATACTTCATCTCTTATTCCAGCTCCCAGCCTTTTAAAGATTAAGACTGGAAGGAATTAAGTTAGCAGAAGAGGATCAAGAAAACCAGAGTATGAATCCATAAACATTTACAGAAATGGAGAGATAAGTGACATACTTCTGAAAGATCAAGCTGATTACAAAAACACACAGACATCTCCAACAATGAAATACAGAAGCATAGTATTTTCCACAGCAGGTGGAAATGTAAGTGAGCTACAAGAAAAGGCTACAAGGCAAAACGTACAAAAACAGGAACAGAAACCCTCTTCACCTTCGTAACTCAACATAGGGTTACTTTTTTTAACTCTGAGCAAAGTACAAACTAGGCAACAAGGTAAAAGAAACCACCTACAGTAAAGGGAAAAACAACTGGCAATGACTTAGGAAACATAAATCTTCTAAGTAAAAAAAGCCTTAAGGCTAAAGGCAACAAGGTGCCTAAGTTAGAAAATTCTACCCAAATCTTCAGATCATTTATATAAAAGTTTTAAAGCTGAAGAAGAGAGATGCACACACCAAGAACATTTTTTTTCTCCTGAGTTCATTTAGACAGCACCTGACAGAACAGCCTCAGCAACTGCACAGTTGGTTGGATCAAAGTTTGGCTTTCTTCTACAAAGCATTTTCCCTTGACCACAACACTGACTGCCTCAACCTGGAAGAGCCTCAGTCACCACAGGAGCCAAGCAGGTACTGGAAGGCACCGGTTTCCTGATCAACCAGCACTGTTCTTTCAGCCCAGATTAGGGAAGAGAAACAACATCCTCCCAAGGACAGATGTGCTGGAATAAGCACCACTGGCGGGACAGGCCCGGATGTGAAGCTTTTGGACCATCTCCAGGCACTCTGTAACCGCCTGACTGGCAGAAAAAATTAACACACTCATGTGGCCCGCTGGAATCATTTCCTCTCCAGTTTGGGGGAATAATGTCACAGTTTCCCTCTAACTAGAAGAAAATATTACACAAACCAAGCAATTTGCCAAGAGAAGATGTTTAAATCAAGGAAACACTTTCCTGGCAAAACAGTTCTAACTTGGGTATTAGCAAAAAGAGCACGGGCAACAATTTCAAAATACCTTAGAGTGGATGGGCAGAAAATTTCATGGTATCAACACCACTAATTATGCAGAAAAATCTGAAGGCTCATAATGAGTCAAGCTGCTCCAAGGAGGACTCACTAGCACTCAGCAGCTTTCAGTTTTTAACTTGCTGCATTCATTTTCATTACACCATGCTTCAAACAACGCAGAACTGAATGATAATTTAGGCCTACCAAGATAAAGATGTCTATTTAAAGGCACTGGCTGAGTCTAGATAGATAAAACCAGAATTGCTGTCTGGCAGCCAGGTTTGGCACTTGGACTTAATGCAGTCACCTCTGAACAATTCAGAGCAGCAAACTCTCCAAATGCCTTCTGCATCCTCCCAGCTTTCTAAAACCCAGACTGGTCTTTTGGACAGATGAATTTTACAATATACGAAAGTTTCACGATATCCATCTTCTGCCCAGAGAAAAGTCAATATAGTGAGGGATGGAATACTAAAAAAGGGGCACAACTACATAAATGGGAAGAGCTGACTATGAGAAACACCAGATACATCTTGATACAGACTGTCTTGATATACTCAAGAGTCTGCAAGTAGTTTTAGTCATGTTTATAGTTTTAAATAAAACTTCCTATTTCAACTTTTATGTTTTATCACAAGTGAGCACTTAAACCCTCACACAGGAGTTTGTCTCCTTAGCATTTCCACAACACACAAATTTTTGATATCAGAACCTTCAAGAACTGAAGGAAACCCTACCCATTTCACAGGAAGTGCTTCCCAAGAGAAATGCAAATGATGAGGATTGAGGCAGCACTCTCAGCATACAGTTTAAGACTCCTAGTAAATAGGAAGTTTTAGAGAGAGGAAAGAAATAAAAGGGGAAAAAAAAAAAGAAAAAAAAAAGAGACTGTCAGGTTTATTTCTGGTCATTGCACCTAAACTAGCAGTGTATTAGTCTGTACCAGTCTGTGTCTGTGGAAAAAATGCAGTCTTTCACGGAAGCACAGCTCCAGGCATTCCCAGGCTGATTCACCAGAGGCTTCTGGACATGTTTCATTTCTTTATTCAAATAACCCTCACACTGTGGGAGTGTTACGTGTAGCACCCTTCTGCTTCACACACCCTTCTACTACTGGGTTTTCTGTGCACTGTGTCTCATCTGCATCCTACACACCGCAGACTCAGGCAGAGTTTTCAGTCCTGGCCTGTAGTTTATTGACTTTGCACCAGAGCCAGAGCCAGACTGTGCAGAAGTTCCTGGCAGCTCTCACTTACTTTCAGTCATTGTTTCCTCAATTTCTCTGTTCCTCTATTTTTTATTAGATCTTGTTTATGGGCAGTTTCTTTCACAGAGGATGTTGTCACTCCTCTACACACACTCACACTTGCCTGCACTCTCATTATGTGTGTAAGTCCATGAGGGAGCACTGGCAAGAGCAATAGGCACAGCATGGCCTTACACTCAACCTCTTCTTCAAGAAGCACATTTCACCTACACCAGCTTGAAAGGTTTTTCTGTTAACCATCATCTCATGCTACCAAATGGAGAAAAGCTGCAAAGTCATGTTTGAAATTGTGCCAGCTGAGCCAATAGAGGACAGAAAGCAAGAGCTTTGCTTCTTTTTAGTTAGAAAAGGAGCTCCACAGCATCTGTAGCACAGAGGTCAGAATTCAACATTGGAGAGCATGGGAATGAATTCCAAATGCTTCCTTTTCACATCCATTTCCTTCCAGCACAAGCATGACCACCAAGTTCCAGGTGCAATCAGCAGAGCAGGCCCATGGCTCTATCCAGGCTCTACTTTCATCATCCTCCCCATGTACACCCCAGCACACACCCCTTTTCACACTTTAATCACCATTCTCCAACTACAAATTCCTTCCACTTTAACACATTTAAAAGTGGCCAACAACTGGCTCTACTGAAGTGTGCTGGTGTTTAAATTTTAAAAAATTATTCTTTTGAAAAACAACTCTTAAAATGAAGTGTCAGTCTCCTTTATATAGGAAAAAAATTCCCTAAGGCCAAGTGAAAAAGTGAATCCCATCAACTTTACAAGATTCTGTAAAAACAAAGGCATCTTGCAGTGCCAGGAGACTGAGGTTTCTGCAACCCTAAATCTGAAGCTCATTTAAGACTGTTAAATAAGCTAAATATTATTTTAAAAAGGAAAATAAGCAGGAAAAAGAACAGCTTTTACAAATATGTAGTTCAAATTAATCAACCTTTCAATAATCTCATTGATTAACAAGTAACAAGAACACTCTGAAACTTCATGACAGTAAGACCTGGTTTACTCTCAGTAGAGATTGTTCTTTCCTTCTTTCATGGATGAGAAAAGTGTGGTGAAATCATCTTTATTTTTCTGCTTTACATGTAAACACTTTCTTCTTTTGCAGAACACACTTGCATGTGAGTTAGACACTGACATGCCAGTCCCTCAGAGCACCATTGATGACACTGTCAGTGACACTGAGTGAAAAAGCAAAATGCTACAACGAATCTGATTAAAAAAAAAGAAAAAGAAAAAAAAAACCAGGAGGAAGGAGGAAGAAAATATAAGAATGAGCAACTGAAGAAGAGGGGACTGGAAAGCAATCAGATACGTACCTCCTAATGCAGAATAAGCAGAGACAGCCAGTCACAGAACAGAAAGGTGATAGGTCATAGGCCATAAGGAAAACAAGAAGGCACATTTAAACCACTCATCAAAAAATCATAGCCAAAACCAAACCAAGAGAAACTCACAAATAATATGGAAAAATAAAGACATACAAAAATAACTACTTGAAGAGAAATCCATTTTTTGTACACGAAAACTGTGCTTAAATATCACACACAGTTTTCTGAAATGACCTTATGGAGACTTAGTTGTTATTTATCAGTCACAGCATGTGGTAAATACCATGTGGTGTTTCCTTTTTGTCGCCGAGTTTTTATTTCTCAGATCTCAGAAATAAAACTCTGGAGCTTGCAACAAGATTGCTAATTTGGGTATGCAAAATAAGAAGCAACAGCCTTCAGACGTAAAGGAGCTACTTATTTTGGGTCATACATTTTAAAATACAAAGTTAAACCTGTTACCTTCACAAGAAAGCAGGAAGACACAGAGCAGCAAACATGCTAACAATGAACAAACATACAGCAGCAGAACTGCCCTTGGGACTAACCTAATTTCAGCAGCCAACCTTCTCTATCTGGATTAAAAAATGTATGCGTTAGATCATTTCCATCATCCTCTGGAATTTTAAATGGCTCATTCTTAATACTTTCATATAAATTCTAGAAAAATAAAAAAGAAGAGGAAAAAGACCTCATTAATAATGTCTTAACAGAAAATGCAACCAGGATATCTTACTCCTTTCTCAAACTATTTTGTATAAAAAGCACAGGAAATATTGTCCAGAAAATTCTGGACCTCCCCCATCAATCTTTGTTTATTACTTTGACCAAGTTTGATTTTAAACTACTTCATTTATAAGCAAGTCTCTCTTCAGTACAAATTTCTTAAGCACTCTTAGCAACAACAATTTTATTTAAACTTCAGTGTTTAATATTTCAAAGGTTTCAGAATCAGTCTCGTTTAGTACAAGTTTTGCCAAATGAATCTGGGTTTTCAGAAAATGGTGCAGCCCATCACACTGTCTTACAGCAGTTATTTTTACTGATTTCTCAAGGAGGGAACTCCATGAGACACAGGGGAAAAAGGAGAAGCAATAAGGAAAAAAACAATTTTTCCTATTTTTTATGACTTATCTAGAAATACTACTTTTTTTTCATAAGAAGCCAATTCCACAAGAATTTTGCCATAAGCAAACTACTGAGAAGATGCACAGAGTGTTTTCCCTGAAACAGCCTGTTCTCAACAAAAGGCTGGATATAAGGAGAACTAGCTCAAAGTAGCTGTGACTATCAGAAAATGCTACTTCCAGCTACCCAAATGGTTACACATGCTAGAAAATGTTCTTTTGCCTTCCCTCGACAAATTTGCCTGAGAACTGTTGTACACACTTCTAAGTCTGCTACTAAAAACACAAAGCCAGGCTTTGTCATAGCCAGCCCAACTTACCCTTAGCAATTCCTCTGGAAGGTCTCCACCTTCGTTAATTCCACGATTCATGGAGATAAACCTCTCCACTGTGGGTTTATCTCGCACGTTGTGGTTGTGCAGGCTGGTATTCAACATAATGATGGCAAATGAAAGCACGTAACATGTATCTGAAATCAGATTTGAAAAATGCTTTATCTTCCCATGTGCTGTGTGTACAAACCTGTAAAATTAGTATAGAGCTCATCCTGACTGATGAAGAAAGAGAAACAGTCAAAAAATCCTGAACGCTGTACGTAAAAGTCTAAAATCTTAAAGCTGTTCAAGCAAGCCCAAGAAGGAAAAAAATCTTACAATTCAAATAAGAAGTATACATAAAATTGTATGAGAATAAAAAAAAAAATTAAACTCTTATGAAATCACTGCTATCACCCTAAATTAACATTTCACTTGAAACACTGAAGTGTTGGGCAAAATGTTCTCTGCACAGATTTTGCCTAAATCATAGTGGTGTATGCTATAATAAACCTGGTCCATCAGCCTCCTCCTACTCAAAGTACTTCCAAAGCTCTCTCCAAAGAGAAAGAATGGTCTCTCCAAAATAATATTTTGATTGCATTTAAAAAAGACTGAAAATGACATTGACTCAATTTCTTGGCAAACAGGAGGCAGCTAGCACTACTGGATAATATCAGAAGATGACAAAGGAAATCTTATCATGCCTCTTGACATGGTTATGATTACAGTAAATTCTCCCAGAATTCAAGTACAAGATTCTGTGTAAGAAAAAGCAGGATGAAAACCTGCTACGGAGAGGAAAAATGTGCCTGCATCTTCAGCAGTCTGTTTTCAGTAGCTATTTTCCTCTCTAGCTGTTATAGACCTGCTTTACACCAACCTTTTCCCATCCTATCTATTCCTTAAATTAAGTGACCAAGAGCAAACTGTTTGTGTATATAACCAAACAGATCAACAATGCCAGGGCATTCTGTGCAGTTCTGTGACATTTTATAAATGAAAACGCATTCTGACCATAAGCTTGCGCCTCCTGGATTAGACAGTCACATTTCCTCAGTTCTCAGGTATTTATCATTTCACATTTTACTTTATCTTCAACTTCTAAACTGGCCATTATCTCCTTGCATCAGATGCAGAAGAACTTACACATATATATATATATACAAAATTAAATTTGGATCATAAAAATACTTAAGAACTCCTGTTGTTTTCTGTGACTGACCTGTAGACTGGAAGACTCCTGGGTTACAAAGGCAATAACGTGAAGCAAAAGCTTCCATCATGCGGTCAATTTTTTGAGCCTCTCCTGGGAGTCTGAAGCTCCACAGAAACTGCCTACAGAAGGGAAGAACAGTTGTTAGACTCATTCTAATATTTATATATTAAGGATTTATTACAAATAATCCAAAACAAACGGAAAAAGAAAAGAAAATCAGCGATGTGTATTATAGAATGTCCTAGAAATATGTTCTCAATCTCTCAACACACAAGTCAGGAGCTATTGTAAAGCAACATGCACAGATGGCTAGCCCAGTAACTCAGCCAGCAACACTGCATGCTATCAGGCAAGATAATATGGCAGTTCATATTCTGAGGCTCTCTTTTTTTTCCAGACTAGTAAACAATTTTCTGTATGCATCCCATTTTTGCCATGAGAATGCTATGGGGGGAAAAAAATGAGTTCAATCCTCCCTGGGTTTCCTGGCTACAAAAAGCAATGAACAGTCAGCTACACTTTATTCACAGTGTAAGACACATCATACAAAATATTTCTGGTGCAAGGAGAGAGAAACAAGGAAAACAGAAAGACTTAACATATTTACTTCAATTCATACAAAACCTTTTAAAAATGGTAACAACAACAAGAAAATCCCACTGCTTAGAGAGGTGCTGCCTGTCTACTGTAAGCTCACCCTACAAAAATCAAACCTAGGCCTTAAAAAGAACAACTCATGTCATCATTTCAGTAATTTTGTAATATATGCAGCAGATCTGGCTGCATAAAGTGGTATACAGAGTTGACTTTTGTAACTTAATATTTCTACACAGAGGTACACTGGAATGCATACAGGACAGAAGTCTTCACAAATTTGTTTTGGCACACTGTGGCACTGAAATGTTCCAATGAATTTCATCGTTTATTCTTTTATCTCTTAGCAAAAGAATTATCTGAATGAAACCAGGATCTAAACTAGCAAAGTGACATGCTCTGCCATGCAAAAAAAGTTTCCACTATACCCTGTACACTGGATGCCAGTATAACAACCATTTATTCCTGTCTTCATCAATTTTCATTTCCGGACATTATATTCAAGTGTCACAGGCCATCTTTAGTTTGTCAGCTCTATATACTGTCTTTTACTCACCTCGTGCAAGGTTCCAACCCAGATCACGAATTTTGTAAGCTACCAAAATACAAACATTTAATAGTAGCGGCTGCTAAGGAAGAATAAAGTCAAACCTAACATCAAACTGGGTAAAAGAGACAGGAATACGAAGCTTCCCAGACAAGCTTCAGCAGCCACGGAAAAGGCTTCTTTGGATCAAGCCTCAGGCAGCTCAAGTTATCATCACCACATCACTCAACCATAGCAAAGCTGTTCTGACTCCACATCACAAGGCACTGCACCAGAAACAAAGATCACACGGACATTTCCATTTATCTGGTGTCAGGAGGGAGTCACTTGCAGCAAAAAAACAGGCAGAACTGTCTAATTCAACTTAATTTGCTCAATCTGTTATGGATTTTCACCAGGATGAGACGGGATCTCACAAGGTCACTGTATGCAAGCATCCCAGATAAATCAAGGGAACTGTTCACATAGCAAGGGAAAAAAATAAACTAAGATATCACACTTTCTTTCACATGACAAGTGGGAACTAAGGGAAGCAGAAGGAAATCACTTGTTTCAAAGTTTACCTCTCTGTGACTGAACATAATCAGTGACTATGGTCAGTGGATTTCTCCCCCTTCATGCCCAGAAGGACAAGTTGAGGTGGAATAGGAGGAAGAAAATTACTTATTTAAGCAAAGGGTTTATTTCTTTTTAAACCTATCTCTGTGCTAAGACACAAAACAGGTCTTCAAGTGTCCACATATGGCAGGCACACCAAGGAGTAACAGCTGTTTTAGTTGTCTGTATTTGTCTGAAATAATCAGGAGTTTTCACCCTCAAAGGCAGCACACACACAAGGCATCAGAAGGTTCAGAAGAGTTAAACAGAGCTGTCTCTGCTCACTAGCACAGTAATTTGTACAGTTGTGCTGAGCTGTAGAGCAGCTTTCTGACGAATAAATCAACACAGTGACTCATATAAACATGCAGTTTGATAGAGGAAGCTCAGATCAAAAAAATAGAAAGAATTCACTCACCTTAAGGCTTGTACAAGATTGAGATCAGCGAACTCATGGAGTTCAACAAAAGCCTGAAGAACTTTAATATTAAATTCATCTCTGTTAAAGTCAAAAATGGAAATAGACAATTACAATTCTGACCTTTAAAGACTTGTTAGTTATCTCGATTTGTTTCCAAAAATTCATAAGGAAATAAACAATCACACTGATCAAATCAAGTCATCAGAAATAATCTACACATTTATTTGAGAGGTATTTTCATATTTAACAGTAGCACTTTGCCCATTTTTGCTGGTAGGTTAGCAAGAGTCAGTACACTTGAACTGATTTCAGAACTGCTTATTTAAATGACCTAAAAATAGCCTTGCCTTCTGTGCTTCATATTTATTATTACTGCACCTGCCTTGATATAGGAAGATACCCGAGAAATTCATTCAGTAAAAAGTCTTTTGAAGAAATTGTTATGAATTCTTAAAACAATGCTTAATGTAAGACTAATATCTCTAGCCATACAACACGCAATGAACAAACTTTTTTCCACTCTAAGAACAGAAAATATTAAAGCAGTATCTTAATTTATGTACAAAGACAACAAAAATGCTTCTATTGATTGTATGCAATAAAAAAAACAGCTTTTGAAAAGAGGTACTTAGCATGTACTGTACTCTTACTCCAATACCAAAAATTGGTACAGCGAAGTTTAAAAAATAAGAATAGGTTTTGAATGAGCTTCCTCTCACCTATCTCTTATATTGGTATGCAAATCATGAGCCAAACTACGCTTTGTTTGATACAAGGATGTTTAAATGCAAAAGTAACATTCAAACATTAATGACACACAAAACTATGTGGATGGACAGAACTTGGCCTACGCCATCACTGAGTTCATGTGCCAGAAGAATAAAGGTTCATAATCCTCAGGGTGTGCTTTAAATACCTCACCAAGACAGAATGCTGAGTATCAGCCTCCACCCGAAAACAGAAAGGTGTGCACCCACCAGGAATTATCTGTTGCTTTGCTGACTAACTGCATAGTCAGACTAACCTGCAACACTCAGGAGTAAATACCTTAAAACCAACTGTTCATTCATTAGCATGTTCCCACATTGTTTACAGAAAAACACACCAGTTCTGTCAGCAAATCCAAGCAATTCTCATCAAATTTAGCAATGTACAATTCAACTGGGCAACCACTTTTCAGTGAAGTGGCATGAGAGTGTAATAAAGGGAGCACTCAAGAGGGGTGTTTTTACTATAAGCAAATTATTGATTTTGTTTATAGGCATGCAGTACGTGTGCTGGGTACACCTCCAAAGACAACCCAAATAGCACAAATGCTCCAGAAAGCCACTTAAAAAAAGAAGTGAAGACTTACCCACAGAGAAAGAAACCATAACTGGTTCTTTTTAGGATGTAATTCATCCCTTATTTATTATAATTTTTGCTATATTTCTAGGTGTTATCTCATTCCATTTCACCATTCACTTTTTTCAGTTTGCTGAGTGCTGTGAGACTTCAAAAGCCAGTAATACAGAATCTATCTCTTTATGGCAGAATGTTATATAAATATTTCATTCTGTTGACTAACCTGGTCTTGTCTTCAGCTATATTTAGCTAGAACACAGAAGTAATTTATTATGGGCCCCTGAGAGGGGGTGGCAAAGTACAAGAGAATGTCCTCAGACATAATTCTGTTGTATAAGAACTGTTGGCATGTCTACATATTCTGCATAGAGACTTCATAACAAAGACCTATTTTCAAAATGATCATATTACAGTAGAAACTTTCACTGAACCCATGAAAGCCAAGAGGAAACTGCTGAGCAAAAACCACGCCGTTGATGCTGGAACCAGACTGAGGAGTGTCTCAAGAGGGATGTGCCACAACCCATCACCACAGGAGCACATCCTAAATGAGTCACCTTCAAGAGCTCCCTGAGTAGCATTGGAACGTGTGCCAGCATGTACATACACACACTGCTACCCTCTGCACTGCTGCCTCTCTCAGCTGCCTTTTCCACAATCAGTTCCTGGGTTGCACAGCAAGGGAAGTCATCTGCATTCTGACTGTGTTTTGCAAGAGTGTGCATAAATATGCACATTGCATGTTTATAGCACCAGGATCGATAAGGACAGGGTGCAGCTGCCCTTGGAGATGCCTGCTCAGCAATGGGACGTGTGTGTGCAGGGAAGTGACAACACCAAAACCTGCTTGGAACTACTGTCCCAGGAAGTACCTGCTTCAATAAGTAATTTCTTTACTGTCTAATTATTACTGACTGTAAATCACTCCTCCTCTGGACACAGTACCAAGAGTTACCAGTAGTGTTGCAACACAGCTCTCAGACATTCCAAAAGATCATAGTATTAAATTCTGCACTACAGACAAATGTTTTGGTTTACTCAAAATACTAAATGATAGTTAAATATAATTTCACAATGTGCCCGTTTAAAAAGAACAAACCTAACAGGAAGAAAACCTATCAGAATACTGTAGCAGTTTTACATGTCCACTGTAGCTTTTATAGATCTCAGAGTACTCGAGCAGCTCTCTCCTGCAGCCTGTGAAGGGGAAGGGAACTACCCAAAACCTGTAAATGTGCTTTGTCAGTTCAAGAACAAAGTTCCAATATTTTTACTTTACCTTTCACCGAGGTAATCTCCAATTACCGTTTTATTTAATCCTTCTCCTTTATAAAGGAACTGTGCAATGTCTTCTGCAGTGTTTTGCAGGAGGTCATTTTCTATCAGAAACTGTATTCCCTAGGAAGAGCAATTCCAGAGGAAAAGGAATGTTATGTCTTCTTCCACAAGCATTTATGTAAATATCACTCATAACATTTGGTATTAATACACTGACACAGACATATACACAGCATATTAAGAATTACATTAACCTACAGATTTTTATTCCTTTTAATAAAACAGTAAACAAATGTTTTTCAGTTAGATGAGTAGTATTTAGTACTGGTTTTAAGATGAGAATGAGAACACATTTTTAAGACTAGAAGTACTAGGTGGCAGTTTGAATCCCTCAACCAAAGAAAGATGAAATATTAATTGAATAATGATTGCATGTTGCTCTTTGGAGCTAATGTGTGAGCTGGCCTGTTCCCAGCATTGCATAAATGTCTGCAGAGCCGTAATCTGCAAAATCATATAATGAAGAGGTATGTAGAAACAACTTAATTACCACCATGACACAAAATAAAGCATCTGGTATAATCTACAAACTGCAACCCAATACATCAAGCCACTACTTGCAGTAGGAAGTCACAGTTGAAGATACTGGAACCGGTTTAAAAGAGTTTATGCTGACACTGGGATTATCAGTGAATTCTGGTTGTGCTGGAACTAAACTATTCACAAAGGACTCGAGCTACACTACTCACAAAGGGCTGCTCAGTCAGCTGCTACCAAAGGCAGGTGGAGAGTCTTACCCTGTCCCTCAGAGGGTACTTGATCAAGCCCCAGGACTCCTATTCCTCCATAAATTACTGCCCTACAACTGGCACACTCTAGGGAAGCCCAGAGACCTCTCTGCAAAGCGGCAAAGAAAGGAGACTAAGAGTTACACAGATATTATGGAAAGGATGGAAGGGATGTTGTTCTGACACTGAGCAGGTCATGCAGAGATAACCATCCTCTTCACAGCCTGCAGACCGCAACACAGAGGCTGCTACCCCTGCTGATTTCTTCAAACTCTAATAACATGCTGGCGGAAAAGCAGAAATGGAAACTCTGTAATGTCTTGGATTCCAAATATGTACAAAAGAGGTTAATAAATTATTACTAATATCCTCTACTAGAATATTTCAGAATTTCGAGAATACTAGTTTTTCAATTTCTGCAAGTGGAGTATTGTTTATTTCACTACAACTAAAAAGATTCTATTATATTTTTGATATAGCATAGATGGCCCTCGGGCAACATTCAAAAAAGTTGTTATCATTCTGTTTGGTTAAGTCTAGTTTTTAATGAAATGGTTATCTGCCTGACAAAAAAAAGGTCAGTTTTCTGATCTAATTTAACAGAGAAAGTAAACTGTAATATTATAAAGCTTGAAGCTTTCTTCAGAAAGTCTGGAATGCAATTCTCTCAGAACAATTTCATCATCATCTGAAAATTTTCTATGCCAGGCTGTACTCTGACAACTTAATATTTTGGTAAGTCATTTCATAACAGACATGTTTCTTTGCAAAGAATATATCCATTATATCTTGAAGCAGTAATTGCTAAGCTTTCCTCAAAACTGATCCCTTCAAAGCTTATTTGTATGGTATTTGACTATAAAACATAGTGCTTTTTCCCCATCCCAAGTTATCCAAAAAAGTCTCATCCCTGACAATCAAAAGAGAATCTTTCCTCTGATATCAGAAACAGCAGATTCCCTTGGAATCTGGACCATATTATTCATGCTTACTATATATAGACTGATTTGAATAGGTTTTTTGAAGTTGTACAAGTTACTGATAATGGATATGACTCGAAGTATGGAAAACAAACTTCTGTGCACAGAAGCATACACTTTACCATATTGCAAAAATCAATTTAATTTTCCTTTTCCTGGATTTTTAAAAAGATTATTCCTAAGATGTTAAAGAACCAGAAGTCAAATAGACAGGAAAAGGAATTTGTCTGGGACAACAACTTCAGCGTCTGGAATAAATGGCAAAATAGGCCAAGCAAATCCCCATCACCTCCTACGCTATCTTTTGTCTTGATGCAAATTTTCTTTCTGTAGACTGACAGGAGACAGATGACAGCTGTACTAGTTTAACTTCCCCACACAAAACTCATGGCTACAGACATACGCAATATTCACTACAAATACTGCATGGATTTTTATTTTTTTAAGTCACTGCAATGAAATCTGCTTTGAATTTCATCATTTTTACAGTAACTCAATTACAAATTCTGCAGTTATTTAAACCCTGCCTTTGTCACAGAGAATTCATTTCCTGGGCCTAACACAGGCCGTACCAACTTCAGCACTGTGAATTTCCAGCACAACTTTGTCTCTGCACAGGGATTCCTGAAGTGTTTTACAAACTTTACCATTACACCCCTTGTCACAAGAGCTCACCAAATCCAAACCCCCAGGAACAACACAATGGAAGTAAATAGAATACACCTATTTTCAGAGGGGCCAAGGGAGAATTGCTATACGCACATGAATGTGTAAAGATCTCCAAATAGAAGTGATGAAAGAAAATTAACTGTGTTCCTGCTAATATGAAAACATGAGACCTCTGTTACCTGATTTTAAAGGAGGAAACTTGGTGGGTTCTACCCAAGTGTTATTACCTCAGTTCTTTGGCACTGCTAAATCCAGAGACCATCTTCCCTCCCCCTTGGTTGTGAATGAAAAACATCCTTTTTCCCAATGAACCCAAGGTAGCTTTTCTCAGCACCAGAAGGATGTGTACTTCAGCTGTCTGTAACTTAACTGTAGCAGCTGCAAACACTATCATGACCCAGCTTTAGAGCAGACAGCTACTGCAGCCACCACTGGATCAAAGGCATTATTAAGAAATTACTACTCAAAGTCTGTTTACCACATTGAAATTATGTTACAGTAGCAATGTGGCCACAGCATCTATTTATAGAAATAATTTCATCCAGCAAGAACTGTAACAAAAAATAGTTAATGCTAGAATGAAAGCATCTGACATCATCCTGTGACTTTGCCACAAACTTCTAGGACTTGAATGAGCTGCAGGGCCACAGGAAACTACCAGGATATTTGGGGGTATTCTGCCCTCAACAGAACAGACATTAAGCAGTCACCAAAATGGAAAATGAAAATAAAAAACATGGCCAGCAGTTTAGAAAGGGTTCTTGTACTTGAGAATTTTTGGCAAACTGAAAACAATCTGAAGAACAGAAGGCATCACTGTACTTGGAACATTTCAGAAAAACCACCAAAATGTAACTGAATTCAATACAATTGGAAAGAAAACATGTCAAGAACACAGAAAAACAAATGCTAAATGATTTCCAAAAAGACCTTAAAGAATACTCTTTACAAATTCAAAATGGAATCTCCGTTATAAACAATAGAAGACATTAGAACAAAGCAAGGAAGACGAAATATGAAAAGCAAAGGCTAAAGGTCAAATATGTCAGAAATAAGCTCTTTTAAATCTTGCAGAGGAGGTCTGTAAGACAATGTGCAGGTCTCCAAATTTTCCAGAAAATTAACAACTATTTAAGAAACAGACAGGCACTCCAGAAAGAACTGCATTACTTCTTGGGTACATGCAGAGCAGATTTCTTGAAACTGGTAACAAAGCTTGTACAAGTCAGATAGGTACACATCTACATGTATATACAAAAATATAGATGTTCACACATGCCTTTTTCAGAAACAGGCTTTAGATACCCAAATATAAAAGTCTGCATGAGAACAAATTTAAAAATACGGCAAAGGTATTTTGAAAGATAAAAATAGGAGAGCATTAAAGAAAAAAAAATTATGGCCTCACTAAGACATCAAAATTTTTTTTTAAATTATATTTGACATATCAACATAGAACACCAGGTCAATCAATACCTGGCATATTTGGTTGTTGATAAGTAACCTCCATTATCAAGGGTTTGCTTAAGTGAAAGAAGCTCACAGCTGGCACCTGACCTGATGCCTGCTTCCAATTTAACCCTCTGCTCAGTGTGTTACAGGACATGCAAGTAAGGCCTGTGAACTTACATTAACAGAAATATTTCTTAAAAAAACCATAAAAATATTTGTCATAGATCCTACTACAAGCAGAAACTTCATTCCTGACAAGTGAAAGAAAAAATTCTCTACCTTCTTAGGGTCCATGTTGAATTTCTTCCTTCCCATAGCTATTTGCTTATTTCTTTGTGTAGTTTTGCTACATACGGAGACAAAGAAGAAACAACAAGCACTTACCAGCCGCCCTTTACAAAAAAACTTCTAGATGAGCTTTTAATTTGTGTTTTGGCTACTTTGTATTTTCTAATGCAAAATCAAGATATTCACTTTTGACAATGGAGTAAATTATACTATTTTCAACTCCCTTAAGCAATTGCAGCTTCAGAGACCCACATCCTTATCAACTGGACAGTAAAACATTGCACTCTATCCAACATATTCTCTATCCAAACAAATGACATGCCTGCATGGGATAAAGTCAGGCTTTATAACAGACTAAATAAAGGTGATCCATTGTTTGTTTAGCATGGAAAAGGTATTTTCACTTGCAGTTCCTGGAAGACCTGTGCCAAGGTCTTACTGAATCATGACCATATGTTAGTATTACTTACCTTTCTTCTGCACTAGTCAGATTATCAATTTCAGTCATAACCTCAGCAATCTCAAATTTTAATCTCTGTCAAAAGAAGGAAGGACAATTCATTAACCTACAGCAGAACACCTTTTGAAATCATCTATCATATAATAATATGATCAATTATATCTTATTTTCTAATATTTCTTATTTACCTGAAGAAAAGTGAACAATCTTAGGATCTTAGGGTTCCTTAGATATTTAAAGATTTTATCACAACTGAGTGATTGTTAAACACATGAACCTGCACTCCCAGTGTATGCTCATGTCAGAGCACCAAGACCAACCTGCCTTTATCAATAATAACATCTCTTTACCCACATTTCTCACTCATTCCTGTCCTGGATGCAAATCTGCTGTTTAATGAGTTTTTGATCACACAAATCAAATGTGGACATCTGCATATACTGCATTACATAAATTCAGAAGTTAATACTTTTAAAAGCACACATATGATGCATAAATCCTGTTCACTATTAGGAATATTTAGCTTAAGTCATTTATATGCTTTTAAAACCATTACCTGAAATTCATATCTAGGTCTGCAGCTTACTGTAACTTAATCTACTGAAGGAGTCTTCTAAGGATCTTTACAGTAAACCAATTACCTCAATATCATCAATCAGTTCTTTTTTCCTGCGACGAATATTTAAAAGCTCTTCTCTTTCTTCTATGGAGAGGTCATCAGGCACTGGATTAGAGCAAAATTTACAATTTTTTAGCAAACAGACCTCATCATCACAGTAAACTTAATACACTGACTAGGAAAAATAAGCTTATATGAAACATCAGGACATTTCTTTTACATCATTTTCAGGAAAAAACCCACAAAAAAAATCAGAACAAACAACACAAATGAAATCTAAATCTAATATAGTTGTAATCTGCTTTATAAAAATCCTAAAGTAATTGAATAAATGACTATGGACAGAATCTATCTTTCAAACAAAAAACAGACAAAGAAAGGAATCTTGTTATTATACGATGTGGCAAGATTTGGCTCTACAGCTTAATTGCCAAATTCAAGTCGGATATAAATCCTATTATATCAGTAACATACCAAAATTCTTCATGTAAATTAATTATGATTCAGAAGATATGACTGTCTTCCAGGGAAAAAAAGCCAAAGAATAGCCAGTGCTACACACAAGGTGCTGACTTCAGACATCCCCTAATCCCAGCATTACCCCTTCATTTGGCTGCTTTGGAGAGAGAGATGTAGGTGGGTACAACCCAACAAACACCCCTAATACCAAATACCTCCCAGCAGTAGGACACAAATACAGCAGGACACAAATACAGCAGCAGAATCAGTTATCTAACCCAAACACAGGCTTTGCATAACATCATTCAGGTGAGCCTGTAGTATTTAAGTCAGTTTTAGGTCTCTCCTTGGCCATGCTAAATCAAATATATGACCCTGCTGATAAAAATCAGTTGCTACTGAGGATGCAAATGTGTGTCTGTCACTCACCCTAGACTCACCCTGTGTCTCTGACACAGCAAACACCGAAAATTATTTGCACAAAACCGTTGCTTTTCTTGAACAATCAGATGTTCCGCAACAAGAAACTTCTCTGGACAGAGATTATTACTCTGCTCATTTGTACAGTACTGGACACCAACCACAAATATTCACCTCCTGTGCAACTATCCTATAGTAACAGTTCTCATGCTACCAACTCTCTTGGAAATAGCTCCTTAATTATAAAACAGCTTTTCCTTTCAGCTCAGTAAAACGGAACAACAAAAATAATTAACAAGGTATGTAAGAGAAACACACGACAAATGTAGTCATTTGGGATGGCCAAGGCCACTGCTTTATGTCCCATACACACGTAACAGACTGCAGCAATAGGATTACAAAAAAAAGTTCAGCTTGAGAGGAGAGTTTTAAACACACATTTGGAACAGGGCTTCTGTTCGAATCCTAATAATGAAATATATTGATTATTTCAACATCCACTGGTTAAGCTCCTTTCCTTTTAGGATCTGAATCATAACAAAATCCAAATGGCGACAGACCTTGTTAGACATGAAGTAATTATGGCAAATGATTTCATTTAACTACTCCAGATACAAACATGATTAAATTACTTTCAGTTTAGGAAATGACAGTCTTCTGTTGAACAAATACCAGACTTCAATATGTTTACCTGCTTATTCTCTTCATCTCATCAGAAAGCCACCCACTCCTAAAAATTTCTTGCATGCAAAGAGTGGTAGGATTCTTTTCACATCAAACCTTATAAATACATGTTCCCACACCACATCTGTCTTACATGTTTACTCTAAGATCCTAAACCAAAGAGAATTAATGACTATACACACACTATCCACATCCACACACCACAAATCTTCCAACTAGTTAACTGAGCACTGACAAAAAAATTTAATACTGCTACCCAATGTTGATTATAAAAAAGGCAAACCATATATAATCACTCTCTTAGGTAGGAAGCACTTTCTAATATCCTTAAAGCATTTCTGCAGTATTGTAGATGGAATTACACTGCAGTTTTACAGTAGCAGTATTAGTAGGAGATGCTAAATTTTTAACTCTTTGCTGCAGCAAGACATTTTGGTAACTCTCACCTTTGCTGGCAACTAATCAAAACTCAAGTAAAAAGTCATCTTTAAGCATTAAATATTTAGAATTCATAGATGGTGCTGCTTTTTCTTCAAGCTGAGTTACAAACCCTCTGGATTAGCCACTACAACAAACCCTTCCCAAATTTGCACTCCAGTGAGTGGTACTGTAGTTTCTTCTCCCTTACTCTACTATGCAGTGAAGGCTCCTTGGGATAGGTTTGGAATATCTGGGACAAGAGAAATTGCTTTTTTGGAATCAACATGAATTGTACCAGTTTCTTATGCTCAGGCAACCCACAAAAACAGAGAAATCAAACACCTCAGTGTTTTCCTACAGCATCCAAATACTGTCTGCTTATTTTCCTCTCCTCTGATCACAGCCACAGTAGAGACAAGCCTCACAGTATAATTAATCATGCTGTTAGACAGAAAGGAAAAAAGCTAAATGGAGTCAGACTACATTTTGCGATAGGAAATAACATCAAATACCTACCTGCCAGATACAAGACAAGCAGTCTGCTGGAAAAGAAGACTACACTTGGAGAGCACTTAGATAAAGCTGGACATTAATGCAACACCTTTAAATAAAGGTATTTAAATATCAACGCCAAAAAGTTTCAGTATCTTTTGACAAGAATAGAAGAATAGAAGAGTCAGAATATAACTGAGTCAGAGTTACAGTACTGCTCAAGTTCTAGAAACTCTTGGTATAGACAGGATTTTCCTTCCCCTCACACTACCAGCACAGAGAAAGGATGATTGACTCACCAGGATCACTCCCAAGTGCACTGTCCTGCAGTCACAGGCATTGGCCTCTGTGTGATACCAAAAATGTTTGCCTTATTATCATCCTCCTACTATCACTGCCTCCCTTCTCCAGTGCTGCTCTTTATGCTGTAGGAACCATACTGGAGGAAAATGAACGCAGCAAAAAAAAGTTTCTGAAGAGCCTTCACGTGGCATTACAGCCTGGGAAGTGTCTGCTGCAGGAGGCCATGTGACTCTATGGCTCCTGTCCCTGCTGTTTCAACTCCATGTCCTAAACAAAGGCTAACAGTTTCTGCATTTCAATCAAGGCTTTTGAAATATTAACATAAGAGGGCAACACACAACGATGGATTAAAATATCTTTACAGTCCTAAGCAAACACTGCAGGGACATGGTAAGAGATGATGTGCTCTGGCAAGACCCCTCCCAAGGCCACCCTTTTGCCTCCAGCAGCAAGAACGCTTCTTTTTCAATCCTGTGTTCACATAATCCTCCACACAGAACAACTCATGGAGCACATATCATGTATTTGTTCTGTAAACCAAATTTTCTAGCTGTCTCTGAGTCACTTCTGGGTTTTTTTTTTTCTTTCACCAATCTAAACACAAAGTAGACAGGATGGGAGGAGTTAGCACGAACATTTAAATACTAAAAAAGAACAAAAAGCATTTCAGCACAGTGAACAAGCTACAGCTGCAGCATGCTTTCATGCTATCTTTAAATAAAGACAACATTCTAATGTAAGTAATTTCTGTGAAATCTTTTAGCTTACAGGGAGAGCATTTCCTTTTTCTGGAACTCCAGAGTTTCAGGTACCTCTAAATAGAAAGTCAATATAATACTGCTACTTTATTTACAAGGAACAAAGTTGTTGACAATGCAAATTATATTCTTGGCCAAACAGAAAGAAACACACAACACCATATATGTTGCAATACTACTCTGACTACCAACAGAAAAAAAATGTAATATATTCCAGCTTGGCCTATAGAGTTCAATTCCTGTAACTGAACTAAATGTACTTAAATGAATATCCCGTAAACCAACACTTACTGGAACACACTTTTAACACAGTTCTACTGAAACTTTCCTGCAGTTCAGTTTTACCATACTGTGTTAGGGAAAACAAAGTGCACCTCACCACAAAAATCAGTGTATTGTGCATCAGTTCTGATGTCATTTGGTTAAATAATTCTCCACTACAGACAGCCTGAGCACAATATCCAAAGAAGAGCATTATCCCACAATTCTCAATATGAAGCATTTTTGAGCTAGCAAGTACCAAAACCCACAAAAATTTCTAGAGACTGAGAAAGAACTGCAACAGATCAGCTTGTGAAGGAAGTTCCACTGGTTAGTGAAAACTAGGAGCAAATCCCATAATAAGAAACAGAAATCCAGTACTTTCCAAGTCCATAATCATGACACCTCCATTTTCTTCAGTAGAAAAATTTAAATCTTTTCCAGCTCTCCAATGGTATTATGAGAAGCAAAACTCCTGAGCTTAGCTTCACTTATTAGCCTTTCGACTGCCTGTCACCAGCCAAAGTTAAAAGCAATCTCACTTGACCCCTCCAACTGACTTCAGAGTTCAGACTCAAGAGGACACAGTATAATATTCACAACCAGCAGAAAGCAAACATCTAACAATATCTAACACAGGCAAAACACTAATTCTGTAACCCCACTTACCAAGCAATACAACACCCAGACTCTCATTGCTCAGTTAACTTCTTGGTTTCATAAAGATAAACATTTTCCTTCTTCTATGTCAGTCCCAAATTAGTGGTCTTCAGTATTTGCATTCCAAGCAAAGAACAATTAGATGGAATTTAATTTTGCTGCAGTTGAAACATCTTGCATGTGTAAAGATATTTACACAATGCAAGGCTTAAAACTAAACAAACCTTTCCTCACCCATACACAACATGGGTAGACATGTTTCTTCTGGCCTTTAAAATAATATACATTCATCTCTGAGAACAAATCTGACTGTCACAGGACATTTGCCTCAACGGATATTCTCAGGCTATTCTCTCTTCCTTTTTCCCTACATGGTCCCTTTTTTTTCCAAACTTGATTACAGGAACATTTTCCAGCTTTCAGACAAGATGTATAAACAGTGCTCCAACCACTTGTGGCTATTAAAAATTCCATAGAAGTTTCCGTAGGAGGACATCCTTCTGAATAGATTCGCTTCACAGTGCAGAAACAAACTGTATCTACACTAAATTCCATCAGTAAAACCAGCTGGATTTGGCTGCTTCCTTAAATACCTTACTATGTCAATCTGCTGTTTAGTCACTGCTGAGCATGTTCCAGCATAGGAGCGATGACACTTCCATTAAGAGGAGAAATAATCCTATACACAATATCCTTTCACACACACAAAAAAAAAAAATCACCAGTTGGTGGTACGAGGAATCTAGGACAGAATCCATGGCTTGGAGAGTTATTTTGCGTTTTCAATCACAAGGGACTTTGTGGCCAGAAATTACATTAGTGGCCAAACCCAGAAGAGAACCTCCAACGCACATCCATCATTCTCATTGTTTAGCTGCTGGAAATCACACCATTACAAGATGTTCCTGAAAACATTTTTTTCTCTAGGATAAGGACATATTTTGCATGAAAGTTACAGTTAAGAGATTATAATTTAGTGCTTCTAATAATAGGAGTGGGGGAACCCTAAAAACATTAATACTATTACCACATAAAAATACATTTTCAGGAATTTAGAGGAAATAATTCCCCTCTGATCTGTTATCCCTTCGTGATTTTTTTTCCTGTTACTTCCACTGCAAAGCAGGTTTATTATATTAGCGATACACATTTGTATGGGTTTTTTTTTTAAACAAAGGCCTAAAAAATTGGAAATATGAAATACATTTTTTATTCTATATAGAAAAGGTCCAGCAGGGTGACAGTACCATCAAGTGTGAAATCATCTCTTGTAAAAAACAACCAGTATTTCTTATAAGCCATAAGAATTACTATAAATAAAGCAAGATTATGTTTTTATCCTGGCCAGAAATAGCCTTACATAATTTGTTAGTGTATTAGCATCTCTAGTCAAGCAGAAAGTTGGCAGTTGGAACACTGTGCAAAATTAGGATCCAGATAACACTGATTTGGAGGGAAGGAAAATTTTACCTGCCTCCCAAAAACCACCTGATTTCAGATATCACAACTGACATGCCCTGCCATGGTACCTGCAAATGTTTCTGTCTTTAGAGTACAAAAGGAAGAGGAGTCAGCAGCAACAGCAGATGTGTCTTTACAAACTGTGTGTGCACAGAACAGAGCACCAACAGCTGTGCGGGGGAACAGGGAGTGGAAAGGCTTCCCAGAGCTCTCGCATGAGCTGCTAATCCTGCCTGGGAGCGATGAGCTGCCCTTCTTAACAGCACCAAAGCACAAAGAGGTGCTTTATAGCAACTTCCAGATCTTCACCTTCCTATACAGATAAGCCCACAGAAACTGGAGAGGCACCTCCCTTGCATTTTAGCTCCTAATTAGGCATCTGACACAGATACTGGCCATTAGAAAGCAGGGTGTGTTTAAGTTAATGACTATTTCTTGTTTACTGTCCATGCTCTTTATTTTCTTGAACAGGCAGTACTGAAGGTCATGATTATATTATACTTAGCTCTTTTAATTCAATAGTGTGTCTTATTTCAACGTTTTTATTTATTTCCATTAGGAA
Source organism: Drymodes brunneopygia (assembly GCA_013400955.1). Taxonomy (NCBI): domain Eukaryota; kingdom Metazoa; phylum Chordata; class Aves; order Passeriformes; family Petroicidae; genus Drymodes; species Drymodes brunneopygia. The sequence continues at coordinate 354,857 of VZTZ01010930.1, read as the reverse complement.
ACCAAGTGTTTTGCAGCAACCAAATAAAATAATCACTTTCAATCACATAAAGGAGCATCACTTGGGGAGAAAGAAAAAACACACAAGGACAAGGTCTGAGCAAGATTTCACTGGTAATGAGTTGGTACCTGCTCCTCTATCATCCTGCATTGCATTGCCATTCAATGACTGGACACTGTTTTTTCTGAGTTTATTGGGTTTTTTTCCCCAGTTTAGCAGGACAAATGGTTTCACCAAGGGATCACAGAATTGCCCAGGACATCAAAACAGGCACAGCAGAAACTCCTGGCAGCACAAAGGTACAGGGGATGGCAACCCCCTTGAAGTCAGCCAGCTCTAAAACCAGCTTAGCTCAGCCCCAAAACCCCACCCTTACAGGCTGTATTCTTTAAATACTAAAAGTAGTTCAACCTGATATTAATAATAGATAAGCATGGATTTCCTTTCAGAAGCATTTTTCTTTTGAAGTCACTCTACTCTTGCTTCAAGATCAGAAGATGCTTCTAGGCCAACTTTTCTTTCTAAAATATGTAAATACAAATTACTGAATATGAAAAGAAAGCCGAATTTAACTTAACATTCTAAGTCTCTTACCCAAATACATTAATACTTGCATTAATAATATAGAGTGTTAAAATATGCATATCCATGCATATTTAAGAAGTGCAGAAAAATTTCATGCCATCTAATGTGGAAATTAAAAAGGGAGATGTTGGCCACACTGTAGTGGTGTGTGTTTCAGAGAGGGCTATGAACAGATTAGCACAGATCCAGGAAATACTATCCAATATAACATGTGCCTTCATCAGCATCAGTTAGCAATTACTATTCAGGAATTCTGGTGAATCACCATTCTGATTTCAGTACTACAGCTACACACTGTCACACTATCACATCTTAACATCACAGTCCTCTTCCAGCATGGCAAACAGTAACATCAAAGTGATGTGGGACAAATGCAATTCTGTGCAGTGCCAAGCACTGTAAGTAAAAATGCACACTCTTGGATTGTCCTGCTGGCTTAGGGACAGTGGAGCATTTATACTGCCTTGTAAGTTTCTTACTCTGCTTTTAGCTTTTTAACAAAATGATTGCATCTGATTTCTTTTCTGCACAGCAAATAATGGGGAAGGGTGATCAGAATCAGCTTTGTGTAGTAATACGACCATTATAAATACAGATATCACTCTTACAAAAGTAAATGACCTCAAGCCTTTTCTTTACACTGCATCAAATCAACAAAATGCTGTCAAACAGAAACAAATTATTTTTCCCCTCCTTATTATGTATGCTGCTAGGCAGAATCTCACAGATAAATAATTTTGGGAAAGCTCAGTAATAATTTTCTCTCTGTGAAGCATTTGTGCAAAACTGGAGAAACAAATGGAGAACTTATGTAGTGCCATAGCTGAAATCAAACAAATTTTCTCTTGATGTTTGCATTTGAAAGCCTTTGCTTAGAGTACATTATATTGTAGTATGAATTGAAACAAATTTAGTCTGTACAGCGTGGAAGTCGGCAAATTCTGAATTTCTTTTGTATACTTTCATGGCAAGATCCAGGCCACAAAAAATTTTAGCACCCCCTGAGCAAGAGAATGATGTAGCAGTAACACCAGGGAGCCTGTGGATAACAGCTGACAGCACATTATGTATCCACTTGCAATGCAGAACAGCCACTTTTCAAGTGGGAGTCTTGGGAAGGAAATCAGGGCTCCCCCTCAACACTGTCTAGGAGGTGAAAGGAACAGATCACCATGCCAACTATGTACAGCATAGCTAAGTGGCACATTAGAGATATCATGTCTTTAACTGAAACCCTTCATTCACTACAGAGCAAAGAAAGGGCAGCAAAAGAGCAGTGCATTTTGCTTGCCTGCAGCAAAAAGGGAGAAGTCTGAAATTCGAATGTGTAGATGCAATAGCTTTCCTCAAGTAAGATCTTTTAAGACACACAATAGAAGCAAGACGTACCTTTTAACTTGGGGCATTTATGATTTTGCCCAATACAACTGTAATGTATTACTAGACAGAATTATACAAAGAACTGGATGGAAAGGGACTGGATGGTCTCTTGAGTAATTTCTGTGACAGCACAGTTCACTTCTGATTGAGTCATACAGGTAACACTGACAGGAATTAAAAAACAGTTCATCTTTAAACAGCTCTTCAGATGACCAGCACAGGAGAGTGACCTGCTCAGACTGCTGATGGAAAACAAGTGCAATGACTGGAAGCCCACACAGACTGGGAAGCTGGATTGCCTGAAGTACTGCAGTCGCTGCTCAGGATTTGGTTCTGTGTTCACTTCAGTGTGTTTGGGATGACTCTCAGCAACTCTGCGGAGTGTGAGGCAAAGCCTAAACTGACAGGAGAGCAAAAACCCGACCTCCGTCAATTTCTTTTCCCCATCAGTCAGGACAGGACTCTCTCTCCCAGCCATCCCACGATAAGTCCCCAGATAAATGTGTGATGAAAAGAAAGCAGGGATGCTTCATCTCCCACTGGTACACAACTCCCAGCAGTCCCTGTGAACAGCTGGACTAACCACACATGTCCTGCTGCCAACCTAGACCTCCTCCAGTTCCAGGATCCAAGCAACTCAGACCAAGGACAGGGCAACTCCTCCTGAAAGCAGAGATCATTTCATCACACCCTGCATGAGGAAGAGGCAAACAAAAACACTGATTCCTTCAGCTTTTGAAATGGTATAAGAAGGAAAAAAAATATTGTAGCAATGTGTTTCAGCTTTACCCTTACAGAAGGGCTGTGTTTCCCCAGTCACCCCAAGATACTGGGAAGAGGAAATGGTTGGCTGGCAGGCACCTGCATTTCCTCCTAGGATAGACCTCGGAAAATAGACTTGAAAAGCAAACACACTAGAGTAGTAGCAGACATTCCTGTCAGATCCATTTCGAGTAGCAGCATGGAAAATTGACAGGAATGTCGCTGAGCAGCTGCAGGGGGGTCCTGGAGCCCAGACCCTGTGGTCAGCCGCCAGCAATACCCCCAAATCCTGCTCAATATTCAGGCACAGCTCATCAGACCTACCGTGTTCCCAGCAAAACAGTTGGGGCTCAGACAGACTTTCTGTCACAAATTTCCAGTAACATCTACTCTTGGCAATCAGGGATCTGCTCACAGCACTGTACTCATTAGTGAGGAGCATTAGCCGTTACTTAGGATTGCCGGCTGTTTCTAAAGCACACAATCCAATTTTCAGAAAAAGCAAGGCAAAGTTCATTTTTCCCCTTCCCCCATCCCTGCCTGACATAGCTCTGGAGTTATATTTCAGAACAGTATTCATTGGAGAAGCTTTCTATTTATTCATTTTCCAAGATCAGTTGCACACTGAAGGAGGTAGAGCAACTGCCAGATTTGAAAGCAATCTTCCTTCCCTGAGGAATGTCTCCAAAGGCAGCTACAGAGTACCACAAAGGACTGCTCATCTATCAACTAACTGCTTGAGCAGCATCCACATTCACCCAAAACAAGACAGATTCCAGGATGCACAACTCCGTGCACAATGTGATGTCTGACGTTGTGTAAGCCTTTGAAATTCCTGCAGTCTCCTCCAAAAAAAGTAACCCTGGTACCTGCCATGGAAACCACTGAGCTGCAGTACTTGGAGAAAAATGCACTACAGCTAATACAGTATCTTGCTTCTTGGCTATCCTAGGCTTGAATTGTTCCAGCTTCTTACTATTACATATACAGGCCCATTGGTCACATTGCCTGAAGTCTGAGAGGGCATGGAGAGAGTCAGGAATTTACTCATAGATTCATTGGAGAAGGAATAGCAAGGCTTCATTTAAGACTGTGAAGCATTTTCAGATTCCTCAGAAAAGAGTATACTTAGCTTTTGTGAATTGTGGGTTGCCATCACACCATGAAACAATTAGCCTGACAGGTCACTAATTCAGATATAAAAGAGCTTTTTATCTGGCCCACTGATAACAAGTCTGTTGGATGGATCGACTTTCCGTAAGGTCAAACCCCTGGTCTCCCATTCTTTGCTTGGCAAAAGACCATCAGCAGTCATACCAAATCTGCCTCACCATGCTTCCAAAATAGAGCACATTCAACGTCTGCTAAAATTCTTCTAGGTACAGACATAAGTTATATGTTACAAAAAGAAAGATCTTTCATACTCCAGGCAGACTTCCTGGCATTCTGATCAAAAACTGATTTGAATAAATACATTCTTCTGATTTAAACTTTACCCAACTGTTTCAACTAAATCTGCTGAAATATTACATTGCCCTTTCTAAGCTGTTTTCTCTGCCCCTTACTGGCAAAATCACTGCATTCCTTCCAGAGATCAGTGAAAAATAATCTGAACACATAATCTTTTGTACTTTATTTTCAAATAACTTAGCTGAGAAGAATGACTAAGTACCTAACAAGAAAAAAATTCATATCCATACAACTTCAAAGATCTAAGCAATTTAGTTTTATTACTCTCAACGTCTCTGACATTCACCATTTTCCCTGAAAATGTAAGCAACTAACTGGGATTCAACTCTCAATCTCATTTTTAAGTCCACCAGCTCTCACTGCTCCTATTTATACACATTCTTTCTTAGATTTCCACTTCATCCTGTCATGCTCAAATAGGAAACATTTTTGTTGACTGGGAAACAATTGCAGGACTCTATGTTTTAGTTCTGCTACCCCTCAACATGGCACAAAAGGTAACAATGAAAGCTATCACTTCCTGAACGAGTAAAACCTACAGCAAATCCTGATTTTTCTACCTGCACATACCAGTTCTGTTGACAGTGTGGTCAGATGCAGCCTCTGCTAAGCACCTTTCCGAAGAGGCAGTTCCTTCAGAGCAGTGCTCTACCTGGCACAAGCTTTCATTATACAAAGACAAACTTTGTGTAAGACTGAAAAAATCTGACTCATATTAACATACTTGCAATTATCCTAAATTTGCCTTAGGGCAACCAGAAATACCAAGCTGTAACTTCTGTTAAGCAGTCTGTGCAACAGTGTCTGCAGCTCTACCAACACAGCTCACATACTGAACAGTGGGAAAACTAATTAGTGCAGTTTAGAAATTCTTCTGTGTATCACAGACGTGGTCAAAGCAGCAGCAAGTACAAAACACCTGGAGAATACCACTCAAAGGTAACTCCTAATTGTTTTAAGTATTTCTTGAACACTGAGAAGCGGTTGGTCATAAAAGCAGTGGCATTATTAAGCCTAGACTTTTGTCCCCAATAATCCTGACGTACATCTACACAGGCAGCAGTCTACAGTCCACTTGAAAGTCATACAGAAACTACTTCTAAGATTCTTCAATCATAGCATCTGTTCTGCTGTCTTTTAAATATCTTAATAAAGTGCACCTTGAAACTTCGTTGAATTATTTGAAGCTTAACCAGGACACCCAAGTGCCACACCCCACTGACCCTTCAAATGTTTAACTAGGATCTCCAAATGTCCAGAAGCTAGTTCTGAAAGATTACATTGTGATCTTTTAAAGAAAAAAAGGTCAACAAAAGCAAATTATAAAAGTTTTTAATCAGGTTATTAGATTCCATTAGATCTGACTGCAAGTATTCTGTCATGAAATTTACAACTGATAACACAACTGGAAGCATCTAATTTTTCTTTTTTTGAATTCTTTTTACCTCAAAGCAATGTCCCAACATACACTAAAGGACCTCAAAGCATAATTAATTACAAACTCACTAACAATGAAAGTCTAGCCATTCTGTGCTATCCTAGCTAAGGACTTATGAAAATAAAACCTTATCATAACTTTTCCATTTTAAATGCCAAATTGGTCACTGATGAAATCTAGAGATATTTTATACTGATTTAATGATGTACATGCTTTCACTAAATCCTGCAGCATGCAACTTTGCACGGCACACATAATATGCTCATACTAAATAGATGACATATTTTCCATTAGAAATAGCAGCAATGGAAAATGACAACTTATACAGACCCACAGAACATAATCACGACATTGTTCACTAGTGCCTGCCACCACTGTTAACTCTATCCCAGAAAGTCTCGAGAGGAAGCTAGATATAGCAGCAGAAGCTGATGAACTTCCAGCTGCAAGGGGGTGGGAGAGAAAGGAAGCAGACTGATTAGTTGAATAGATTTATTGTATGCACATATTCTATGCTAAAACCCTGTATCTACTTCAACATAAATTTTTTTGAGTCATTTGACTGTTCACAATTCAAATACAGGAAAATGCTATCAGACTAACATGTGTTTGTTCAGCAGGAAACCCTTTCTTCAAAATGTAAAATGAGGTAGTGAAAAGCCAAAAACTTCGCTAGAGTTGTTGTACTATTATTTCTCCAATGTGAGAAGGACCTTTTGATGTTCTCCCATCTCATCAGAAAATCATCTCCTAAGTCCATATGAGCTCCAGAGAAAAGCACAATACAGTAATATAGTAACAATACAGTTGCAGTACAGTGTTCTCTCTCTCTCCAAGATGCAAGACATTATCATAGTAATTTCTTCAACTTAGCTGGCAGATTTTTATGCTCAAACCACAAATATTTTCTTAATTTTCCTTATAATGTGTCATGAATACAGCCAAAACATCCTAAAGCAAATCTGTAAGCCAAGTTTCTCATTCTAGTTGCTGTATTTTAATGGTCTTTGACATTGGCAGAGTCTACATAAAACCAATTCTGCAAAATGCACTGGAAGTTGACCTGCACTTCAAGAAAACAATTAACTGAAAGAGATTCCTTCAGGCTCTTCACAATTCACATAAAGATCACAGCCTTTAAAAATTGGGAGAAAAGAACTCTGACTACCATTCTTACTAAACAAGGATAAAATGTAGTACTGGTTATTTAATCCCTGCAAATGTAAAAAAAAAAAGTAAAGCAAATTATTTGCATGGTATTAATTTAAAATATTGTATTTAAAACGACATCACAGATGTTTTTGCATTGCAATTGGTTTGAGTTAGAAGTGTTCTGCCTTCAAAGCAATGTTTGTCCACATTTCACTTCTACTTTGAAGCCAGAGATCAGCTCCTACTTGCTCAGGAAGGAAAATAAGTTGTTCTTGCTGTTCTGTTCTAGCACTGAGGGGCAAAGTGCCAGGCTATCCCACAGCCAACAGACCCAACATAAATCTTCATCCTTTCTTTCTTTCTTCTTTTTCCTCCAACAAAAAAATTAATATCAACAACCAGTTAAGGCACATGGAAAGAAATGCAGTATTCAGGTTATGTTTGAGACAGTAATTATGTTTTAAAATTCATGTCACTGTCAGTATTGATGGATATAACTTACAGTATTTGAAGTATCTTTCAGTCAGGACTTATAATTTGTATACTATTGTTATTAAACTTCCTAAATTAGGCTAGTGTAATTACAAACTGATTGAGTAATGACATTCAAAATTAAAGGCTTGGAGTAACAGTAAAAGAACTCTGAAATTCAGGTAGCTATTTGATGGACACCCTCAACAAGTTAAGTACAGAATGAAGATTTGGAAAGGAAGCAGATACCTAAAAGACAGAGTTGGAAGCACCAAATGTACCAAAGGTAAACCAAATTCTATAGAAAAATATTGCGTTTCTCCCCTTCTTACATCCTTAGGTTCTGTAAAACAAAGACTGGCAAAACACAGCATAAGTGAAATTAGTAAAACCAAACCTGTTGATCTACTCCATGTTGTAGCATTACATACTGCACCAATACTGTAAAGAGACTAAAACCTTGTACTATGAATGAGAAAACTGCATCTTCTTCCATTAAGTAATTTGAAAGAACAGACACCTTCCCATTCCAGCCAGTTAACTTCATTTCTGTTAAAAAAATTAACCAAAAACTCTTAGATGACTTTAAGTCTACAGCAAAATCTGAAGGCGTTTAAGTACTTCAGCATGGGATTTATGGCAGAGTTCTGAAATGGATACTCCTAGTTCCTGTTGCTTTTACTGGAATACTTTTATGGAGAGTCACTTTTTTCCCACCCTACCCTTTTCCTTTACTGAATTTCCACACAATAACTTAGATCTGACCATCACCGGACATCTGAACAACAATAAAAAAAAGTTACAGCTGGATCCTGTATTAGTCCCAGCTGCACAGGATCTTTGGTTGCCTTCAGAAAACAAGACAGCCAATAGGAAAACAGTAGGAGAATTTCTTTTAGCAGCTTACCTTCAAATAAATTGTTTTGTCAGATGCTACTACAACAAACTATTTTACTACTCAATGCAAAAAATGTTATTCTTCCTATTTTTCACCTCATTTCTAAAAAGAAAAAATATCAAATTAAAAAAGAATTAAAACTTCCTTCCCTAAAAACTTTTACGACAAAATGCCAGAAAATAATCATCTCCATATGCTCTTTCAAGTCTAACATACCACAAAGGATTGATCTGCCAAGTCCACCCACCCACAGGCTCTATAAACTTGAGAGTATTATTTGTATTTAATTTAGATTACCAATTTCACCCAAACTTTCCTCTTCATAACACATGTTACTTTTCTAGGCTTACAACTCAGGTAGAAGATAAAAAAGGAAAATAAATAAGTTTTCAGCAGAATAAGAACAATAACATAATGCATACTCTCTTTAAATCAGTGAATTCACAGTGGAAGGACTTAAACCAGTCTTTTTTTATGTTTGCTCTTATAAAATATCACCTAATCTTTTAAAACATTCATGTGATACTACGTCATTTATTGGTACAAGATCAAGACTAAACACTGCAGTCTTTCCAGCTTACATTGCACAAAATGAGAGTGAAGAAAGTTACATGTATTCTTATTAAAATAAAAAATTCAATGGGAGTGGGGACGCTTCCGCTCAGATATTTAAAAAAAGAAAGTTACTATATTTAATGCACAAAAATTCACTTCCTATAGCCAAAAGAATAATCAAACCCATATGTTCGTCTATCCTTGCTAAAACATGTACAGCAAACTGAAATGTCAGCTTCCTAGAAAGGCTGACCACACATAATACACAGAACACAGACTAAAGACCCAGCTTGAGATTCCCAGTTTACAGAATTAATCAGCAACATCTACACAAAGAATAAACTACTCACATATACCTGGAACTTTTTAATCTCTCCCTTCTGTGACTGCAAATGTTTTCATAGACACATGAGGCAATTCCCTAAACTTTGACTAGCCTTGGCTACCAGTTTCAACTTCCACTTATGAAATAGTTGATCTACAAACTGCAATTCAGGGATAGCAGCACAACTGATAAGAGATGGTGGGAACACAAGAACAGATACTCTCCTTATCCCCAGATAAATGTTGGATGCTGCTTTAAAATGCTGCTACTACATGATATAATAATTTTAATGACTAAAAGGGTATAGTAGGTCAAAACTGAATTGCAGAAGAGGAAATTAAATAAAAGATCTATAAAGTAACACAGTTACTTTTGAGTCTATGAACATATACTTCCATAATAAGGACTATTTATTTATGCATTTACATGACAGATACCAAATGAAAAGGGAGTTTCCCCAATTATGATACACTGGGTTTACAAAATACAAGACTATACCAAGCATTATTTCAGCCTGATAAAGGCTCTTGAGAGCTAACTTCTGAAATATAAAGTGCTTGTTTTGGGTGGATACCAAGCAGAACCCTTTCAGTTAAAAGAAAAGAAAAAATAAATTAAAAAATTGAACCAAAAATAAGAAAAATGTAAAGGGAGAACCACAAAGCAATGGAGAGATGTCCGTTCACCTACCCCATGCAGTGAAGTCCAGAGATCTGTTCACAGATCTGCTACAGTGGATCATCAGCATGCAGGGCTTGCACACAGCAGCTCCTGTCTGGATCAGAGCCAGAGGAGCACTGCACATGAACAAGAGAGGGGTCAGGTCCTTCTGGTCTCTCCACAAAGACTGAGAATGGTCCTGTGCAGGACCCAGCCTCTGTCCTGTGTACATGAGGAGTTTCATGGTCAGAGAACATATTTAACTTGCAAAGTTCTTCCCCAGGAATGGAGATTCTACTTGACAGAGCCACCATCTCTTCTTACGGCCACTGCGGTTTAACCTCAACTTCCTGGGAAAAAAACTTTCCCCCACATCCCCTGGCTGGGCAGTTGCAAGGCACTGGAACAAAAACATGCAACAGCTTCACAAATTCAAAAATTTCATTTGCAAGTGGTCAAAGCTGTACTCAGAGTATCTTTTCTGGTGGGAAAATTCCTCCTCAGTGCAACAGAATGACTGGGCAGGAAGCTCATTAGAACAAACTTACTTGAGTAAGAAATACCAAAAAAACACTTACTTGGAATCCAACTGCTGAATATAAGAAACATTGCCTCAAGCAACCATAATTCCTTATTTTATAGTACCTAATGCAACTACAAATACCCCTTGTGAGAATTCCCCGTTTCTTGTAGTAAGGCAGTGGGATCTGTTTATGTCAGAATTTGACACTACAGACAATACTGATTGTGAGCTAAACAAGGACCTTATTAAGGAACATGATATCTACAGTACATGAAAGCAAAAATGCAACAGCAAATAGACTCTTGAATACTTGGAATTCAGCAAGAAAACAGCATCAACGGTATTTTTGCAATATGAATCAGATATTAAAACAAAATAAAAATTAAAATCTTCATTCTAGAAGTCGCACTAATGAGGCGGTTGTATAAAAACCTTAGAGGTGACTCATTAAGAGATTACATCTCACAGTTACTCTTAGAGAAAACAGCATGAGGCAGTTCTCTTACTTGCATATGCTAATTTTTTCAGCCTTTTTTTGTGCATGCATGTGTGTGAGAACAAGAGAGAACACAAGAGACATTGGACACATTTGTTTTCCTACCCATCAACTCCTTCTGCCAAAGTATGCCTTGCACAGCACTCAATTTCAAGCTAATTTGACTGAGCAGAAGATGTTCCTACAAGCTATGGGAGAACTAGCAGCTGGATAGAAGAGCCACCAAAACTAATTCCCACAGTTACTGTCAGCCTCTTCCATACCCTGATATCACGGTTGATCATTTTCACATAGCTTTTTTGTTTTGTTAAGACACTCAATGTATTTCATCTAAAACTCAACACTGGTTTCTCCTTTTTTTATTAAGAACTTACATCAAAAATCCAACCAATCCCTTGGGCACAACAGCAAAAGCCAGATCTGAATTCAGATTCAACTTTCACAAATGGACTGATCTTAGATTCTTGTTGAAGAATTTTCTTACGGAATTCAGAAGAGCTGTTGGTGAAAACAATAAAATCTATCCCTATTGGGACAATTTCCATAATGCTGCTAAATAACAGAATCAACTTCAATTCTTCCACACATCTTACATAAGATAACTACTTCTTTTTATAACACCTGAAAATGAGACTAATCACTAAAACCACACTAAGAAGGCCAACCTGTTGAAAAATTAAATCAAAGCGTCTTCAAATCCTAGATGAGATTATGATTTAGATTTCCCAAGGTTCCAGCATGCAGCATTTCCTGTTAACTCCATGAGATCCTACTGAATCTGTCAAACACTTTTTTCCCAAGGAGATACTAGATAATGTTCATGTTTTCCTTTCAACATGTCAACTTTGACTGGAAAACCTACCCACTTATATCGTACCTATTTAAAAGCAGATACCAGAAATTCAATGAAATTGTGGAAGCACCTATGTATCACTTCACTTTCCTTAAATAAAACTTCGTATTAGCAAATAATGTGCTTAAAGAACCTCAAAAAGTAATGAAATAAATGTGACACAGATGTTCACAAAAAAAAAAAAAAAGAACAAGAATGTTTTTACTTCATAGCAACCAAATAGGTCAAGCCATTTCCTTCTTCAGGCAAATCTCAGAGGACCACAAAACACATGGCTTTCTAGCAGATTTTGTATGTCTATCCCACTAAGAGGAAACGCTGCTGTCCAAAAAAATTTGCAATACTAAGTTTTCCCATGAAATTGTTGAAATTAAAAGAAGGAAGTCATATGCATTTAAAACCATTTGCTAGATGTTAAAATTATACAAATGACATAAATAATAGACTCTTACTACCTCATTCATACACCTTTCCTGTACAACATACTGCTGTAAAAGAATGCACAGTGAAGTCAGAAATGCCAAGAGTACATCTGTTCACACAACTTCTCTTTAGCTTCTATAAAAACAAAGTAAAACAGCACGTGTTCTTCATTTCCTTGGGATCCCTGCCTCACAGTTCTATACATTGACAGGTTTTCCTAATAACCCAGCTGCTAAGGATTTATTTTTATCCTCTGTGAATGAAGCACATGGTCATTAGGTCCAAGCTCCTCACAAAAATTAGTGCAATCTTTTCATACATGCTTAAGTACTCGTGAATTGCAGGGACACAAAACGAAGAAGAAATCACAAACTACCACGTTACTTTAAAATGAAGGAAAAGATCCATACAGATTCACTCTATCACCATAAAATGCTAACCTGTGTGCAGCCTGGTCCCATGCAGAAATCTACAGAAAATGTGATCCCATAACCAGATTAAATCTATTTGTGCACTCAAACAGGAGAATTAATACTGCATAGAAGACCATAACTTATTTCATAAGTATGTCAATACATCTGCATTGCCCTTTCACTGCCATTTTTATTACAACTTCTCTACAGACTATTTGTTAAGAAGCAATAAATTACGACATCTCACTATTTACTTGTCAATAACCACTTGGGATGCCAGCATGTGTCCAAAGACATCAAAAAGAGGAAGTGGGTGGGAATAACATTAAGAGCTCTGTTTTAGACTCATTAAGCTTAAGATGACAATTACGCAATCTTAAGATGTCAAACAAGCCAACATTTTAGCTGGGACAGATGGTACTGGATCCAGAGCACACAGAGTATATGCTGTGAGTCATCAGTTTAAATACGATAGTTCCACACTTACTTGCAAATTTGGTTATCCAGAAACAAGATGTAGAGAGGAAGAGAGTGTTTAAGCAAGCACATGGTGCTGCAAAACTTCACAAAAAAAAGTTGGAAGTAGAAAAATCATCTTCCAAATGAAAAAGTAAGAGAGGAGGGGGAGGAGAGAAGAGTCAAAGAAGAGAAAAAAAAAGGCAAGATTTCAAAAACAAAAATATAGTAAACAGAACTAGAGGCAGCTGGCAGTACAAAGAGGAGGAAGAGAATGTACTGAGTACAAGGGGTCAGGACAAGCATGAAAAGGACCTGGGATAAACCTCAAGGAGATACTCTGAATTCAGGGAGTGACTGCGAACAGCTCATTCAATGACTACCAACAAGGAAAAGAGATGAGTGGTTGTTCAAATGTTGGCCTTGGGTGTATAAAGAATCAGACTAAACCATTTTTGCATTGGGAGGGAAAAGAACGGGGCAAAAGATGGCAGTAGGTAGGATGGAGCTACAGTTTAAGTGAAACGTTTTAAAGCTTTTCAAATCTTTCTTGGACTAGGAAAAGAGAGACTTACAGGAGAAAAAGATTGCAAGCAGAATCACAGAATGGCTTGGGTTGAAAGGAACCTCAAAGCTCTTTCATTCTACTTCCCTTCCCATGGGCAAGGGACACCTTCCACTATCCCAAGCTGCTCCAAGCCCCATCCAAGCTGGCCTTGGACACTGCCAGGAATGGGGCAGCCACAGCTTCTCTAGGAAATCTGTGCCAGTGTCTCACCACACTCAGAATGAAGAATCTCTTCCCAAAATCTAATCTAAATCCACCCTCTTTCAATTTAAAGCCATTACCCCTTGTCCTTTCACTACACACCCTTGCAAAAAGAAGAAAATGGAAGAAAGCCATTATTTTCATTTTCCCTTGAAAAAGCATTCAAAACACCAAAAAGAAAGAAGGGGAAGCAATAAATATGATGGGATTGAAAAATTTGATGTGAACTGCGGAATATGTTGAAAATCACTGTGTTGTCTCACCTTCTGCAGCCCTTCAATCGGTGAAAGCTCTTGAAACTCCAGTGATATTAAAAGATTGCAATATCCATTTGGTAACAGTGGCCCACAGGGAGCCCACTTTCATGTGGCTATTACTGTGATTCCCAGCCGTTGTTCTGCAAAACACACTCTGTTCCTGCCTGTAAATCCTACAGCTTTCTCTCCCAGCTGTAACAGCACAGACAGATGCTGTTACAGGCACACTGCTCCCCTAAATCCACGGTGTGCCTACATTGCTGAGCATGCCACCAAATACCATTATATAACAATACATCAAATCTGGCAACCAACCACCTCTGGAAACTCTATCAGCAAAAATTTCATGTTTTCTTCCAAGTCACAGCTAAAAATATCAAATATTAGGCTAAGAAAAACTTAACAAGTTACGGCAATTAACAAGCACATTTTCTGAAACCACCAAAAATAACTAATATATACAACATAATTGATAATACTTTATTATGACACTTTCTACTGCAGTGATAACAGATTAAATGGTTTTGGGCTAAAAATTAAGATCCTACAGAGCTGACAGGTAATCCGAAGAAATACGATATTAGTTTAGCATGAAGAAATATCTGTTTAGCAAAAAAGAGACTTAGCATGCAGCTCTGCTGGCTGGCAAAAGAACACAAAAAACTAAATTACATAAATAGACTATCTCTGTATCTGCTCTTTTTCACTCTCTAGAACCAAGCTGAGTGGTCAGTTCAATATTCAGGTGCATTTTTATATCCTTGGGATTTCCCCAAAGTGCTATTTAAAACTACAAGCCCTCCTCTGAAGGACTTTTGGGACAACTTTTAAATAAAACTACTGGTACCAGTTATCCACTTTGATGAGTAGGGAGTGAAACATATTTAACGTTCTTCTGTGTTAAAACACATTTGTTTATAATAAAAGAAACTCATAAAATAAGAAAACATGCAGAATTAGTCTTAAATGCAAAGCAAATGTCTGTAACCATGAGGAGGCCACATGGCCTCTGATGTCTTTAAGGTCTACCTTTGAAAGATATTACAACGTGGAAAGAGGGGACGAGGGTGCTCATGTCTAAAATAAGAATATATATTTTTAATCAATTTAAAAACATTTTTCTAAGACAAATCTGGGCCATTTGTTACATTTAACAGCTTTTACCCGTAAGTAGGTAACTGTTTTGCCCTGCAGAAAAACAGAAGTCATCCTGCTAAGTCTGGTTTGGCAGAAAATCCACTCTCCTGAGTCCTCTGTGCGACGATCTGGTCTCTTGGTGTCTCTCCTAATGAAGGACTGTCTACATTCTGTCCCCATCACAGCCCCAACGTGCTACCTGGCACCATCGCTGGCAAGTGCAGCCAGCAACTAACAGAGCTTGGCAACCCAACTGCTCTGTCCCAGAAGAGCTTCAACGTTCAGAAATAAAGCACAGAGTTTGGGGAACAGTAGGGAAACCTCAATGCCATAATTAGTGCTATAATTTGGTCTATTTGTCAAGTAGAAGCAGGACTTTAACCTTCTGGCATGTCTGTTTAGAGCCCTTTGTTGAGACAGCATAAAACAAACATACAGAAGCTGGTAAGTCCCCAGTCTTGCAGTCCTTTTCTAGAGGAATGGCACAGAATTGAATCTGGGGGACTGAAAAGCTGCTGGATGACTAGAATCAAATTCAGAAAACAAACAGGAGTTCTATGCTGTGCCTCTAGCACTGACTGTTTATACATTTTGACCTTTCACAGAGGATCACTCGCTCACTGTGTGACCATACCAAGAGCTCCATTGAACACGAGGGTCCCGGCCACTGGCACTGCCACCACCTAACTGTGAGCCTGTGAGAAAAGCCACTCAAATCACACAAGATGTGGTTTTAAACCAAGTGGGGAGAGGGAGGAGGAGAAATTTCCTGGACTAAGCGAACCACAGAGATATTTTAATCAAGACACAAAAGAAAGTTGAGCCAAACACCAACTGACTCGGATCATATCACATCAATAATCCATGCACAGAGCCTCTGCTGAAATCAATGGGAGGCTTGTGTGGAAATGGATTGTATAACATAAATGCACAGCCCTGTTTAGGGCTCCACATACAAAAGAGAAAGAGGTACTGAGAACAATTCCCTTAATTAGCATTTCTCTTCCATCAAGCGCTCCTAAAATAATAAATTCTAACTTTACACAGCTCTGTTTTCATTCACAGTTTTTATCAGAGGTGGTAAAACAACTGACCCCATTTGACAAATAAGAGAACTGAAGCATAGGATGCAAATCAAGCTGAACAGCAGTGTAGCAGGCAGAGCTGAACTGGGAATAGCAGCTTACCTTCTGAATCACACTTTAATGTCCTAGATATTTACATGCTTATCTAGTTCAAGTCTTTAATTAGGATGACTCTGTGCAGCCCTTAAATAATTTTGCATACTTCCTAAAGTACCTGTGCACAGTGATAAGCTTAGCTGTAAGAGCTTCTCACTCAATAATGTAAATTTTATGAGGATTTAGAATGTCCTGCAGAAGTTCAAAACACTGGGCTGCCCTGGTCAGACTCCAAAGGGAGTCTCATTGCTCAGGTATCACAAGCCTCATTACTCAACAGCAATAAAGAGTTTTAAAACAGGCCGTCAAATCCACACGTTTCCTCTCATTAAAGAAAAAAAAGGAGGGGAAGCCCCAAACAAAATAACAACTTGCCAGTTTGTTAACTAGAAATGACCTAACTAATCCTGGTATTCAAAATTGACAGAAATCCCTAAGAAAAAGGAAGACTGGGTCTCTATTCAAGAATAAAGTGCAATGCTTACCAGAAGTCAGCGTAAAATGTCATGCAATGGCAGAAGAAGATTCCAGTCCTACTTGTCTGCAATTGTTTTACAAAGCTGAACATGAACTATAGTGTAGTTTGATCAAAAAAAGCAACATGTTTATTAAAGTGATATTAGTTTCACTTGCATGCTAGAGGTACAAATCTGGCTTCACCTACAGAATCAGTATTTAGGTAAATACAGACTGTCTTTTCCCCAAGTCCTGAGTATTTGTCCTTCCATGAAAATCCAACTTTGAAATGCTTAATATCTTACGAAAGATTAATTCAGCAATACATCCACTTTCTAGTTTATATTTTGCACGTGATTAAGCACTATATTACACAGGGTTAGTGCAGGTAATAAGCATGTTTGTGTCCCTTAACTACAGATGCAAGTTCATAATACTGTGAAAATAACATATTTTGAGTTAAATGAGCTTTCTGCTCTTTACAATTACAGTGTTCAACTGTTCTGAATAATAACTTTTCAGGACTGGTTTGTTTTGTCTTTTGATTTCCTTTTTCAGATTCTTTTTTTTTTTAAGAGTTAAGTCTATCACTGTCAAAATAAGCAGAATTGCCTGCTGAGAAATGGTCACATTTCCAACCCACTGCTTGAAGAATTATTTTTCTGATTCATCATGGCATTATTTTTTCAAGTTGTCAAAACAAACACCACACCCTCTTGATTTCCGAGTTCTGGATAATTATATTTAGAATTAGCAAGTACCGCGCAACTATTAATCATACAATGCTTAGCCCTTACTTTACCTATTTAGAGATCAGCCAATGCATTCGAAGGCCGCCTGTTTATCATTTGGTTTAAGATATACCCTCAGCGCTCCATTCCGTACCACCACGGCACAGACGGTCACAGACACACTGAATATAGGGCAGGCCATGCAGTCGATCCCTCTGCCCCAGGGCAGGATCAGCTCCTGCTCAGCCACCATTATCGCTGATGATACACAAGAACTGGTTATTTCAGGCAGTAGCTTTACACACGCACTCACAAAACACATTATAAATTAAAGGAGGGAAGCGTGTGGCACGTCTGCAGTGCCTTAAACTGGGGCAGCGCGCAAGCCGGTCTCCGAAAGATAAAAAATACAAATAAAAGCTTCCCCAACATGCGAGTCCGGATTTTCTAAAAGTAGTATCTGGCAAGGTTAACGCCGCTGCCTTTGGAAACAGTTCACCTTGTTTAAACTGGCTGAACCACCCCGTGATTATCACCGAGCCTCCATTAAGATGACACACACAAACAGAACCCTCGCAGAGCTTAATTACTCTTTTCCCCGCTCGTACACCACCAGACGCGGTACTTTTTTCTATTTTGCCCCTTCCCCTCTGGCAGCAGAGGAGCAGCTGCAGCAGCGAACGTGGGGCTGTCACGGCGGCGGCGCCGGGACCC
>VZTZ01010930.1:223899-336710 GCA_013400955.1 Drymodes brunneopygia | reverse complement strand
GAGGGCGGAGGGGAGGCGGCCCCGCCCGGCCCCTGCGCTGCCACCCCCGCGCCTCAGGGTCGCGGCCAGCGCGGTGGTGCCCGTCCTCCTCAGCGTCCCGGCCGAGCCGGCTGCGGAGCGGAGCCTCAGTCCCGCCTGCCCTTTGCGGTGTTCCCTCCCCGGCAGGTCCCGTACGGCAGGGCCCCGCGGCGCCCAGGCCCCTAAAGCGACTTGCCCGGGGGCTGCCGGGGGTCGCCGGGGCGGTCGGGAACGAGAGGAGCCTGGGCCAAGTCACTTGGTGTTGTGCCGGCTGGGGTCGTGTTTTGGGGTCCGCAGAGCCCCTGACTGTTGTGTGGAGGTCAAAAGACTCTTTTGGGGGTTTTAAAGGGAAGCGGGGGAGAGCGGGAGGTGACTGGAAGGTGAGGGCTGAGCTGGCCTGAAGCAGCGTAGTGAAAGGGGACGAGGTGGGTTGAAGTCTCTGGAAAGGAGACCGAGACGTCTGATGTTTCTGCATGTTTTCTGCTGATTCTTGCTTGCTCCTTGTTCCTGGGTCCGGTATTGGCTGCTCTCCCTACCACAGGGGTTATGGAGAGCCCGGTGTAGAAATGGGACCGTGCCCCGTGGGCGGTGCAGGGGTTTGTGTTGGTGAGCATTGTCCGTGTGGGTAACAGAAGGGACTCTGCTGCTTACTGCCCTAGGAGCCAGAGCATCTGTGGGATTTCTTTAGTCTTCAGTAAAGGTCTTCAGTGAGTTTCCTACCATGGGAGTCGGGACAGCAGCAGCCTACAAAGTCTGTAAAGGTAAGCAGAAGTGTACTGGCGCACATCATTCTTCCTTCCTTCCTTCCTTGGCACCGCCCCTTATTATTTTTTAAAAACCGTTCGTGTCAAAATTTTATTCAGAAAGGAAGCTGTGGGAGGAAAGGGTCAGCCAACAGGAAAATATCGGGTTTTTCATTTTCCTTTTGTAGGCTGGCATGGGACGGAGCACCGTCTAGGAAGCTGTGTCAGGAGCACTCACCTCTTGACACTGCTGCTAATAGATGGCTATTACAGCCCATTTTGCTGAGAGCTGAGGTTTGGCTCTGACAGCTGCTCTGGTGATGTAGTGTTTTACCTCATCTAGAAATCGTAAACCTTTAAAATACTCCTCTTTGTCTTTCATATTTTGAATTAAATATTGTTATAAGTTTGGTAAGTTCATGGTAAAAAGGATATGATTACATAAAACAGGAGCATCACCTTGGTAAGAGATGTGTTTTGAAATGTACATCTATAAAGTACCATTACAGGATGGTTTAAAATAAATCTTAATGCAGATGAACTGACAGTGGGCTCTGAATATTTTTACACACTGAGCAAACTGTTCATTTACATTGGTGGGGAATCTGGTTCATGAGAAAATTCTAATTTTATAATCGATCACAGATTGTTTGCTTTCATTTCATTTATGTTGTTTTACACCTTTATATAAAGTATATGCTTTTATGTTCTTGTTTTTGTTTGTTAGCCTGCCTTCCTTCTCTCCCTCCCTCCCTTATTATACTTTTGCTCCAAGGAAAATTCTAGTCCAAAATAAAGAAGCCTAATCACTAATTTTAATAGCAGGGGAGAGTGAAGTGTGGAGAACAGTCCTCCTCCCACCCATTCAGTGCAAAATTCCTGTTGTCTTAATGGAAGCAGTACTAGTTTTAAAACTCTCCAAATTTAATAGCAAAGAGAAAAATCATTTTGTGATGCAAGGAAGATAAGAAAAATGTCTGTCCTAGTTACAAGTGACCAGTTGCGATATTTTACAGACTCTTGGTGAAATCCAGTTCCAAACTCATGAGATATGGAAAATGGTCTTTATTATACCTTCATTATTAACTTGAACAGGGAGATTTTCAGTATTTTGCTGAATATATAGCTTACTGTGTTGGAACTCTGGAATATATGTCATTTAATACCCTCTCAAGAAGAATCTGTTCTTTCCAGTCCTGCTTTAGTAGGATGATGTATTAATGAAACATAGTACAAAAGAGTATTGAAATGTTAGTGTTCTCTCCAAGGCCATGTGTCTTTGAAAGGATGGCAGATATTCCTTAAAACATTTTCATTCATGCTGTATCCTAAACAGACTTACTTTTGCATGGGCCTGATCCTATGAGTGTTCTAAGCATGAAACTGTTAATACTGTGTACAAGGTGCTTTAGTGGATAAAGCTGTTCACTCTGTAGGTGAGATCTGTCATGGAAACTTTTAAGATCAAACCTTTCACCGTGTTGCCTCATTTTCCTATATATGAAGTAAAGCTCGTGTCTGGCTGTACCTAACTAGGTCAGGAGTAGACTTTTTTGAAAATGTGTAAAATCAAGTAAAGAATTACAGTCACAGTTCTACATCGTAGCTATAGCAGTTCTGCCATAGCAGAACTCCTCCCTGGTTGTTGGCAATTCAACAGTAACAACACTGCTATCATTAAATATAGGGTAGTTCCTTACCAACAAAGATGCCAGGAAGCAATACAGGTTACAACCTCAGCAAATTCCAAGACAAACTCCAGTAAATGGTTTCCTGCTCATGTGAATTAATTCTGTCGCATCTATTTTGTTTACTGGAATTTTGTTCATTCATCTGTTTTGAAATACTTACGAAATTTACCTTTTTCTTTGTGTTAGTGAGACTTTCAATCAACAGTTTTTTCCAGATTGCTTTTTTTTTTCCTTCTTGCAGTGTCTTCTATAGTTTTAGCTCTATTTTTACCACCAGTATGTTTTGCCAGTTTCGTATCCACAAGTCTAACCTTCTGTGTTGGAAGAACTTCATAGTCTGTCATTCATGTAAATAATAGTCTAATAGTGGGTCTGTTGAAATTATTTTTAGTGGAAAATTGGGCTTTCTCCAAAAACTGCTGTTGGCAGGGTTGATTCCTCAATGATAAATGGGGTTACTTGCTGAATTTTCAGGTAATAAACTTTGTCTTTTTATTTTTTGTCCCTCTTTGGATAGTTCAGTAACTGTTCTGATTCAGTTTCCACTAAGAAGTAATTTATCATGTCATTTTTCATTTTAAGGGTTGAGGAGCACATCTGTTATGGCATTTGTCCCTACACAGAGAGTCAGTGAAGACAACTGAAACCCTTACATCACATTTTTGTGGTCTATAAAGCTCATTAAATATTAAGCCATTTCTGTGGGTTTCAGTTTGAGCCAGATTCCAAGAGTGGTGAATGAAAATAAAAATTTTACGATTATAGATTTCATAAAGTTTTTGTTTCTAATCAAAAGCATGAGCTATGAGGATGTTTATGCATGGATAGTAGCATTGTATTCAAGTATAAGAAATAAAATTCTGAACTTTCTCAATGCAGGAAGAAATAAAGTAACTGTTGGGCCATCAGACTGGATGTCAGTATTAGCCACAGGGAGATGGAATAATGCTCTTAACTATTGGAAGGAAGCTCTTTGAAATCTCACTTAAGATCTATTTATGGAGGCAGTCACCTCCATACAGGTGTTCCCATTTCTTGTGTTCAGACAAGACATCACTAATTTGCAAGTCTGTCTTAGTGTGATTTCTATTAGATTTGGTAAGAAGGATAGTTACCCTTAAGGAAAATAGTTAATCTTAGAGACGTGAACATCTGTACAGTCATAATACATTCTTAGAGAATATAGAGCTGTCTTAGAGAATATAGATCTATCCCAAAGAATATAGAGACATCTGAAACAATGCAGACATTGTGCAGTGTTTTGTAATCTAGAATTGTTTGGTTGATTTTGCAACTTGCTCACATAGATGCCCTCCCATTTTTAGAAAAATGGTGCAAGCATTATGTTTCCAAAAACATCTTGTTGATAGAATCACTGTCATTGATACCCAGCCATTGTATTAAAGAATACTTTTGTTTCAATTCTAGACAATCAAACAGTTTTTATTTTTTAAGAAGCATTACTTAATAGTTTCCATGTAGGAAAGTCTTAGTCCATCAGCATGTCTTTTTTTTTCCCTATTTTTTTAAATTTATCAGTAGTTGAATAATCTGGTATTCTTAAACCCCTCAGGCAAACTCTTTGACTTCCTCTGCCTGGCAGATGGGTTTTAGCCATGTATTGTTTCTTAAAATGTTTATGTTGTCACACTTACCATATTTTTCTCAGCTGCAAAAACATTTTTGTAGAAAATCCTGTTTGCTGGTTGTCTCAAAGGTTTCAAAACTGCTTGTACCTTTCATTTAGGCCAAAAAAATTTTACATGCAGGTATTTTAAATTGCTTTGGGGAGCATCAAAGCTAAAGCTTAGCAAGTCAAACATCTTTTATAAATGGTACTTTTTTGTATGGATAGGAAGCTAGTTCCATTAAAATAGTCAAAACCACCAAGAATAAAGATACCTCTCTTCTAAGAATTTTGCAGGAGTTTCTCACAGATTGACTTTGAAATCATATCCTGAATTTTATTTGCAGTTTATTTTAAAGTCCTATTCTTGACACATTTGAGGGTTTATGTTTTTTTAAGATTTCTAAATGAGCTTTATCTACTCCTAGCATCAACTATTACTGGTTTTGGAAGGCAGTGCTTGTTTCCATTGTGTAACACTGATAGGGCCACTTGTGAGTCATTGAGGAAAAAACACCAGAATGTCCCAGTGAGGAAAACAAAATGCCATAAAAATTGCAAAGGACCACCACCTCTGTAATGCTTCTGATCTGCAATACACTTTGCATTAGAACTTGTTCTACCTGTATTAATTATGCACAGTACTAGACACAAGCAGGATGCTTTCTAGCATGAAAGCTGGGCCTAAAATAACAGAAAAAGAGGACTTGGATTCAAAGGATTCATGGGCTGAAACAGATCATAAATGGAATTTTGCATGAAGCTTGAGGGGGTTTTTCTATCTCATGGAAGTGAAAGAACTTGATGTAAATTAACTCTCAAAGGAGAATGTGCTGATTAAGGCCAGACTGTTCCCACCCTGAGAAGTAGCCACAGTCTGAATTCCCCTCTGCTGGCTAACTCCAGCTTGGCATGGTTAGATGTATTCTCACATCACTTCAGTCTCACCAAGGCCTGGGAATTTAAAATTCCTGATTTATCCTACAGTGGGAGCTGCAACTGGGCTGCAAAGCACGCATGAGCCCTGCTCTGCACATGACAGCAGCTGATGGATGGGAGCCCCCACAGTTCCTCCTCCCTGCCCCGAGAAGCCTCCTCAGCCAAGTCCCAGAGTAGCAGGGCTGGAATCCCCTGGCACACGTGGCAGCCAAGTGACAAGCTGTACTTGCTCATGACACACAGTGTTAGAAGGGTCACACCAGGTGCTCGTGTTGATTCACCAGTGAGTGAAATGCAATGGCATATCTCCACATGAGCTGGCTCAAATCTTGCTGCTGGCTAGTCAGCAGTGCACAAATCTGGGTTTAATAAATATGGAACTATAAATTCAGACAGGAGCAGGAACTGGCAACTAATGATTTTGACTTTTAGTGGCCTCTGAGCTGTTTGTGCAGCTGCTTGTGAAGCCACGCTGTAAATCAGATCACTCAGGCCAGGTTTTTAAAGTTCTGTCTGATCTAATCATGTTGAACCAGAATTGCTCCATTGATTAAATGCATGCTCTGCTCCCACAAACAGTTGCATTGGCACAATTGCAGCACTGGTAGACTGTGACACACAGATGGTGGAAAGAAGGAAGGGAGGCTGCTGGATTGTAAGTTTGTCTGTGGGGACAATATCCCTGCATAATTCTAACCTTACTCTGAACCACAGACTTTCCATCAATTTCACTTCCTGATCCCTCAGGCTCAGCCCCTCTCAGACTGAGCCTCTGCACAGGCTTACATGCTTGTTATGTCTCATCTGTGCAGTACTAGATCATCTAATAGTAATAAATTGATCAAGATTAAATATGAATGTGTAATTGCATTTCTCTCAAGGTTAGCCAGCTATGAGTTACAGTGTTTAGACCAAGCTTTATCCTAGCTTTTTACTGGCAGCAAGAAGACAGATGATACCAACTCTTAACGTAAAACCATCAGGAGGAAAACCACTCACCAGTCCTTGCTTTTGAGGGTTTTGGGTTTTAGATAATTTTGTACTGCCAGGTTGAATTTGTAAAAAGAATTTCATACCACATAGCTATCCAAAAATTAAATTTATTGCATCATGAAGTTGCAGTTAGATACTGGTGAGAGTAGGCTTTCAGCTTCTCTCCTATGTTATTTTTGAGTCCAGGGGAAAGGGGGTGATTCTGTATTAAAAGGTGATGTGTAGTATTTTGAATTCTTATAGTCTGTAACCAAGAAAGGTCCCCGTTTATTTCAGCTGTTGCAGTTAGAAGTAAACACATGGCTCTTAGGCAGAAAAACATTACTTAAACCCTTACCCTCTCATAGTTAAATGTACTGTTTTATACCTTTCATATCCTCACAGATGTAAGAATAATCCCATGCACATCTATACCAAATAAAAAGGTTTTGGCATTTTCTTACCATAATTGAAGTATACTTTCAATTTAAAAAGCAGATCCTCACCTTAATTGTCTTTCCCCTGCTGTATTTCTCTTTATGGTCTTCAAGAAAGAAAAACTGTCTCTAGGTACAAGAATATGTTAAGCAAGAGAGTCGAAGTTAAAACTTGGCAAGAGCTAAAACAAAGAATTTTTCCAAGGAAATGGAGGAGACAGGTCAAATTAATTCCTTATGTAACTCCATTTACCTCATTACAGTTACAGGAAGGATGAATTTGGTACCTTATACCTCTGTGGTCAGAAAAAGATTTCTGTGATCTCAATCAGCACAGTATAAAATAATAATTCTTAAGAAACAGAATTGTAATTTAAGTCTGGTAGAAATGCCCTTGTTATTTTTAGTCTATTAATATGATTGTAAAAGAACAATAGGTCTGCAGACCAACAAAAAAAGTCTTCATAAAAAGATTAGTACATCATGATTTGTAGCTTACATCCTTGGTAACATTTTTTTGTGGGAAAGAGGAATGCATGACAGACTGCTAAAATGGGCAGGGACAGCAGGGACAGCTTCTCTTTCTTCTAAGTTCCAGAAGCTTTTCTTCAGTTTCCTGCATTGTAACTTCAGCTTTTTCCCTCTGATCTCATTCTTCTCTGACCACCCCTAATTCAAATTCTCCTTTCCCTCAAGATTCTTTGGGTTCCACTGTGTGTGTAGGGCTCTCTGTGGCTTCTGTTTACTGATGAGTTGTTTTAGATTTTTCTCCTCAGGCAGAAATATTCAACCCCTTGGGACAGATAAAGGAGAAATGTTTGGCCTCCACCATAATTTCGTTTTAGATTTTAAATTTCAATATGTTTAAATTTGAGATGCTTTAAAGCAATGCATATTCACTGTGAGAGCCCAGCCTTCATGTGCCAATCTGTAGTACTCAAGTGTAGCTGCACCCAGAGATTATTTCCATTTTAAAACCTTCTTATGAAACATCACCCTGCCTCTCCACCCCACTTCCAAATTCAGGAAATACTTTTAATATCAATGTTAAGATCTTTTAATACTGTAACATAAAAGCATTCATACAGTGTATTAGTGGAATGAAATTTAAGTCAACAGTCTGTCTTTTTTATCCTTACCAACTTGCAACTATCAGTTTTAATACAGAGGAAAGTGTCTGTGTATACAAGCATATAAAAGATGTGAAAATACAAAGGCATTTATTGAAAACAGACAAAACCAGGAAGATGATAAAATAGCAGAAGGAAGTGGCCTCACATATAAAAACTTTTGCTTTGTATAGCAGAATTTATCACTAAAAGCTCTGACTGGCAGATTGCCATGCTTTGGACTAAACAAGGAATGTAACATTAAAAAAAATTGATTTAGTGTACAAAACACAATAGAAACAATAATGTCCTACAAAGTAATTTAATTAAACATTTTTTGTTTCCTTTTAATGTCTATCCTTAAGAGTTTCATTATATTTCCAAATAGCAGAAATCTCATTTCCCTAGATGCTAGCTCTCCTCTTAATGATGTCTGCATCGATCAGGTGTGCCATTCATTGGGATATATGAAATTCCCAAATATCCAAAATTAAACAATGGTAGTGGAGCAATATTTTGAAAGCAAATAATTTTATTTCAAAATAGTGGAACCATTAAAGCGTATTTTCTAAAAAGTTATTCACTCTACTGCAGTTTTAATGCACAAAGCTGCACAAGTAAATGTGGACTGCTCAGTATTTTCACACTGGATAAAGAATATGCTTTTTAAATAGGCTATGTTCTCCATTTCTTTTTATATTTGTGGGGAAAAAACTGAAAGCATCAGGGAACAACAGTGCAGTTATGCCTGAAAGACTTTCATATAGAAGTCTTTGAAGTCTGCTGTTGATGGAGAACATTTCAAAAGCATGAGAATCTGGGATACTTAGTTCAGTTGTTGTACCAGCTGAGAACAAATGAATTATTTTCTGCAAGGATGTTCTCTCCCCCTGGCCTTCTAGGGCCTGGTATTCCTGCTGGAAGTGGTATCCAGTAGAACATGGATAATGAACACAGCTAAATCCTCATGACTAACAAAATTCTGCCCTTGCTCTTTACTCTGTAAGGCTCTTCCAGAGCTTGGCAGGTATGAAAGACTCCAAACCTGAAAAACAAGATGGCACATAACTACAATTAAAACAAACAGATCATTTTTTCAACATCTTAATCACATTTGCAAGATAAATATGCTGCCAAGTACTAGTTATGTTCTTAAATATTGTCTCATTCACAGTTAAAACCTTTTAATCTTGTTTACAAGAGTGGTTATCTCCTCCATACATTAAATCATTCTGTGAAGTATTTTTAGGTGTTTCTTAAATTTGAATCTCCAATGCCCTGATTGCTTCTGTGGAATTTCCATATTTACTCTCTACAAAGTACAGTTGCCTGGCAGTTCTTTTTCTAGCTGCTGCTTTTTCCTGAAATGGTCTAGACTTCCTGCATAATTTGTACAAAGCTTTCCTTTCTATAAATGTAATTTTAATTTTGTTTTAGTAAAGCTGAGATATTCTGATACGACTTAAAAAGAGATAAATTCTTCATGTTCTTCAGCTAAAATAATGAAATGCTGCCTTGAAACTATTAGAAGTGAGATAATATCATTTTTATTAGATTATGAAACTGCAAGTAATGACAGATAAATGCAGATAAACCAATATTCTCAGAAATCTAAACTGTTAATCAACAGAAGATGTTACTCCAGAATGCTGATCATAGGGCAACAGCAATGAGTAAAGCAGTATCTTTATCACAATGGACTTCTGGAAGGTCTGAATTAATTCCAGAAGAATACAACAGCAAAGAAAGGCGTGTTTTTACCATGCTTAATGCAGCCCCTACAGCTACACACTTGGGGTGTGTTCCTGTTCTTCCTACTGCACTTTTAATCATTTATGGAAAGCACTTAAGCAGAAATTTATCCTTGATCTAAAAAAGCAGATATTAATGCATGTGTATAAAGTGTTTATATTTCGTTTTTACATTCAGTCAGGAAAACTACAATTTCATATTTTATGTTAGCAAAATGGTCTTTTATCTCTAGATCACAATATCAGAGGTGTGCTGGGAGCATGATTAGCAAAATACTCCTTGAATGCTGCTGCAGAGCTGGATGGACATCGTTCCTTGGTTTCAGTCCAGTTTTGAACAGAGGCCTGTCCACTCCCATTCAGCAGCCCCTTGAATAACGGGAACTCCTTAATTTCCTTACAGAGCCCCTTACTGAAAGTTTAGACTCAAACTCCACCTCTGAGTTTAGAGTCTGCCTCATTAAACCAATGTCTCCTCTCCTTCTGCTAACAATCAACACTTGTTTAACACTTCTGTAGTACTTCTTTATAAGAACAGCAGCTTTTTGAGATGCCATGTAACATTCTCCCTGAATTACTGAATTTAGTGTTGATTGGGCTCTCTTCTGTTCTAAGTGAAAATTGCAAGGAGACACTATTACTGCTCTGCCAATAAATGTGTCAGTCATAACACTATTTAGAATAACTGGGCAAAATAACTGTGGATTCTTCTTACAGTGACAAGAAATTATATTTGTCAGATTAATTTGAAAAAAGAATTTATTGTTATTTAAACTGTGATAAATATACTCATTTCTTCTAACAGCCTAATTTCTTGTAAGGACTTTCTAATTAATTTTCATGTGACTTCATTAAGTCACCATTTCAAGACGATACTCCAACATATTTTCTTGATCAATAGTAGTAAATACTAAAATTATGTTTAACTGCAGCACCAACATCAAGCAAAGTAATACAAGACCCGGCATATCACAAAACGAACAATGTGTAGCAGAGAAAGAAAAAAACTAGAATTTAGTACTTGAGGAAATAAAAAAGTTACACTTCCTTTGCATGAAAAGCTTTAATAACCTTGTTAACAATTACTTTGAGCAGTTCATGTGAGAATGTCTAAGATTAAAAAGCAATAGTAAGCTTAAAGCTATGTAAAAAGTCTTACGAAGAGCTTTTATCAATTTAATTGTTCAAATAAAGTAGCAGATTTTACCATTTTATAAACTGTATTTCCGAGGAGATTTCTCTTAGAAGACCATCCATATGCTATAACTATAGACATGATGTATTTTATTTTTATAGTTCTCAGATGGTAAATGCTGTCTCTTTTTTTCAAGATAATACACTTAAAGCTGGCTGTTCTATGAAGAGTACAGTATTTGGAATGTATGCAATGAATTTCAAAGCCCTTCAGGAACATGACATTGTCTCAATTTGAATGGCTAGGAAGATTCACATTGACTCTGCTGTGGGTAGGGCTGCACTTTTAACCCAGGCTAAATTTGATGATATTCCCATAAATCACCAAGTCCAGGCATTGTAGCTCAGCTCACACAGGCAGATCCTCAGCTCCAGAGCTCTGATTAAGTCAACAGGGTGAGACATCAGTGCTGATCTTGTGTGATTGGATTACAGGATTGGAGCTGTGATTTGTCTTACTGAAACCACTCTAAGGTACTTAAACAGATAAATCCTACTATCAGATTTCTTTTCTTATTGATTACACTTTCTGAAATACAAAAAAAAAGAAAACAAAACAACAACAAAAAACCAACCTTGCTTTCTCCACATAGAAGGTTTATGTAGGGCTGGAAGGACAACAGAAATACCTCTGGGGGAATAAAAGTAAAAGTGTGCTTTTCTTTTTCCATAGAAAGGTTGTAAATATTTTGTGCTTTTCTTATTTCCCCTGAGCCCATTTCCAGTCCTTAGTTAACCCCACCCTCCCTGTGTGATCTGAACTATTTGGCAGTTCCTGTTATAAAAGAAAATCGTATATACATTGCTTCCTGTCTCAAGTTTTAATTCATACCTTCTTATCCCATGTTTCTGGCAAAATAACCTATCAAATTAAACCAAGAATATGTTCAAAACACTGTTTTTTTAATTGGTTGGTCTTTCTATTTTTTTCTCCATGAGTTTATTCCTTGCCTCTCAGGTCTCTATGTTCGTTTGAGAGGAGTCATCTTGTGTATCACATTATCTTAGCATGGCTGGAGTATCTGCTAGGAGGCAGAAGAGCCCTCCCAGGCAGATCACCTGCTGAATTTAACAAGCACATGTGGATAACAAAGATTAACCAGAGATATTTTCACTTAGAAAAGCATTCTTTTAGACTAACTATAGTAACAACAGCCATATACAAAATGGAGTCAAACCTTTGGGCAGTGCTGTTTCAATAGAGGCCTTCATAAAAAAAACACTTCCTATGTGATGAAAGAGAAACAGCTCAAAAATCCATTCAAGAACACCTACAATTCCTTACAGATACCTAATGAAAATATATTAGAATTAACTGTAAATTGAGCAAGTAGCAAAAAAGCTTGATGAACTGACTGTAACAAAATATCCAGTGGTGAAAAGCTCTGCCGGCTTCTGCTTGCCAGCACTGGCAAGTAAGTAGTTTAGCTAAATAGAAGGAACGCAGAAGATACAGCTACCAACTGCAAACGAATGATTATAAACCAGAAAGAAAATGTGAGGAAGAGCTCTGAAAATTATGATTGACAGTGACAACACAGATCAGACAGCTTTTATTTTAAGGAACAGATTGTTGGGAACATACACCGTATATCAAAGTGAAGGACTTGAAACCTGCTGTAGTCTGTACAGATGTTCTCACTCAGAAAGCAGCTATAGGGAACAGAAGATAAAAGAAAGCTGTCCAACTTCAAAAAAAAAAAGGTTTGAATTTTCATTCTGTTTTGACAAGTTTTTGTGCTAGTCTGTGATTTTCAGCGTGATAGAAAATTCAGCATCTATAAACCTGACCTAAAGTGAGAAACACCTGAAGGGGTACAAGTGAACCCTTAAGAAGGTGCTATACAACATCATGAAATATTTTTTGTTGTTTTAATCTTAAAATGCTTTTATGTTGAAGGAGGCAGAAATTGGAAATGCTGTAATTTTTGTAGCTCTGGAGCAGGTCATACGTGCTTGCAGTCAGCATGCAGTACCTGGAATGCAAGGCTAAGATCTGAGAGGCGATTTAGGAATCCCTGCTGCAGAAAAGATTTTTTTATGATACAAAGCAAGACAGGATTACTGAGCTCAGAGGGTTATTTATGAATAACTTCCAGCTAAAGTGATTAAGGGCTTCAGCCACTAGCCCCAGAAAAAAACCAACAAAGAGCATCAAAAACATCCTGCTTGTCATTGCTGCTGGCTTTTTGTTCAATGAGCAAGAGGTCTGTGTTGGTTTTGATCCTTTGCCCTTGGGGACACATTTAAGAAAACATAATACTTGAAAGAATTCCAGAATGTGTTTGTTTTTTTTTTCTTTTCTTTGAACTACAAGGTTAAAGATAAATAAAGGAGTATTTTGATACGTCTAAAAAATACTTGTGATAACAAATAGACAAAGCACTTCCTAATGTTCAAGACTTACAAGTGCACTTTACAAACATGCCACAGTTCTTGATAGCAAAAAACCCATCCAATACTTTATTTTTTAATGGAAGGTAAAGCATTCCATCCACTTTAAAAAAATCATCTCTCTAAGAAATGTGAATATCTTCAGCAGAATCTTTGGTACTTGTTTTTGGTTTGAGATTTTGGGGTTTTTAAATTTTAAGCTGCTATAATATCTGCCAGAAAAAGCAAGAGCTAAGAAACTTACTGAAGAGAGAAATGTTGTGATGAGTGTAAATTACTAAAAGGTTCCTCTAGCAATCTCGGATTTGCAGAGAGGAAATTTGGACTTCTGTACAGATGAGTTGCTCTTACAGAATTTTACAGTATGAGATGAACAAAGAGACCACCACGAAGTCACAGGCCACCAAATTGAATCCGACTTCAAAGCATTTCAGATCCTAATAGGAAGAGATGTGGATATGCACACAGTAGCATATCTATTCCTGAGTTTATTTGCAAAAGTATTCAGAGTTCCTTTACATTCCCCATTGCAGATATCACGCCCAATTATTTAAGTGTATGTAAAACTACGAGAAACCATCTGAAAGTGATGACAACACGAGTTACTAAGGCTGTATCACATCACTGTCACAGTTGGTGGCTGGAACATCGTGGACAGACAAAGGTTACAATTTACTACTATAGGATCTGCCATACAAATTCCAAAAGTTGTGTTTTTTTAACATTCAACATTTAGCAGAGGATACGTGTTTATTCTACTCCTTTAATGGGAATATTTCATTCAGCAAAAACAAAAGCTCTGGCATATCTGTTAATATCATGGTGATTTTAACTGTGCAGAGAAGCACGCAGAGAAACACGCAGCAGTGTTTATGCTGGATGATGCAAGAGAGTTGCTATGGCCACTACATGTATTTTACCATGGTTTGCTTTCCCCTTTAAAATGAAATTGTGCTGTAAGATTGGAGCTGGTTAGTTAGGAAATACCTTGGAACTACATTGAAAGTAACTGGCCTGTTAAGGTTCCTCACTAAAAACAGAAGTGTGTAAAAAGAATGCCCATTAATGAATACTGATAGCTAACATTATTAAACCAGCCTTGAGTGTTGCCCTGGTTTTACAGGGCCCCATAAGTTGTAACACTGTAGCTGTAGTTTCCCATGCTTGTTCTGTAAACATGGTCCTTGTTTTCCTTAACCAACCAGGATTATTTTGCACTTGTGGAATTGTTTTTCATTCCTTTCCCTGGGGTGGAGAAAGATGATTGACCATGTCTTTGTCCTGTAAACCTTCAGGGGTGTTAACCCCTTTCACCAATCTTTAACTGTCCTTAGAACCCTATAAAAATAGGTAAATAAAGAAGGACAAAAACTTTTGGTCGGTCCTGCCTGGTAAAACCACTACTACTCTGTGACCCGCGTGTTTCTTCTGTTGCTAACTAACCAACACCTTGAGTTCAAATACCAAATTTCCAAGGTCAGGTACAAGCATTTAGCCCTTTTATTCTCACAGAGGTTTTAAATTTGTTTGGTTTCTGTAAACACACATCTCTCAAATTGTGCCTCTGAAAAAGCCAGTCCCTGTCTGACTTCATTGTCAGAAACACAATCTCTTCAAGTACACCTGTACAATTCATACAGTGAAAAATTGCAGTGAGAAGCACCAAAACTACCCCTTGTCTTTTAAAAAAGATCTTTATTTCTGTTTTTAAATAGCTTGACAAAACCCATCCATTGGTACTCTGAGTTCAATTGTAAACAGTTACAATACATTACCGCCGTGTATTGATTTTGTACATTAACCCATCTGCAGTGACAATCCGTAAGACAAGTCAAACTGAAATGCACTGTACTAAGATGTACTAACAATGCCATAACTGAAAATACTCCAAAGACTGATGTGTAACTCCCTCCTGTGGTGTGAGTGAGCAGCTTCACAGGCAACAGCTTCGGGCAGCTTGGGGAGCACTCCTGACATTCCAAAGTCTCTATTCAGGTTTCAAGTCCACTATGGAAATGTCTCTCCCAAGTTAAAAGTGTCACAATACATTTTGAAAATACATACAAAGTTGTAAACATCTTTCTCTGGAACAAAAAAAATAAATGGTTTGTGCCAGCCTTCTCCACCTCCCACACTGCAATAAAAAAATAATAGTAACTAAAAAAAATAGGGCCAAAGACCAAGGCCATAGACTAAAATTGTTCTGCAGGGATGACATCACAGTTTACAGGAAATCTTGAGTATCAGCACTGAAAGCTAGTCACCATCCGGTAGCAGAACCCGCTTTCAAGAAATGGTTTCACTCCACGTCAAGTGATGAATCAGGCACTAAATATTACATTTCCCTACTTTTAAGAACAAAAGCTTAAATTACGTTTAGCTATTATGTTTGATAATAGCTTAAATCGACTACAAACAGAAAATTAAACACTGATACTTTTGCAAGTTTGGGTTTTGACCACTTTTGCTATCAGGTTTATATCAATCTTCTATGAAGAAGGAAGGAATTTACAAAACAGACAATACATATATAGAGATCACAGAAATAAAATGGACCTTTTCAAGGCAGATTTTCTTTGCAGAAGGAAAACATTCTAAAATGTTTTAGCTTTTAAATTTATTTAATCATTAACAATGAAATAACCATCTTAGTCTGAATCTTGTATCACTAGTTCCAAAAAGACTAAGATAATTGAGATTTTGGGATGCAGTAGAGGATTAATTTCAAAGTACAATAGGATTTGCTTTTACCAGGGCAGGCTAGTAAAAGATAGCATTATTTTAGCGCTTCTGTATTTGTTATTCTTGTTTTCACACTGTGAGGAGATTGATATCTATGACAGCTGGTCATAAATATTAGTATTTTTATAGGCAACATTTGGTTTATTTTAAAATTCTATCAAGTGCAGCTCTTCCTTGAGGATTAGAGGCTTTGTAGGCTAAAAAGGTTCCCACCCTGCCCCCAGTTATTGGCTGTGCAGCACAGAAACAAGTGGCAGAACACATTTTATTCTGTGCACTCTTAGGGGAAAAGGTTTCAAAATATTCATGTGAATGTACTCTTTAATTTTTTGAAAAGTTACACTGTTTAAGTTCTGACCTTAATGTATTTCATGAGCCCCAAATTCTAGCTGCAATTCTCAGCTGACAGAGGTACCATATATTCAAATTAAATATTGTATTTTAATTAAAGCAGCTGTTTTGAAGAGAAAAAAAGCAGAAATATTACATATTGCTCTGTCAGTCATACCACCTGTCATGAGAGACTATGGACTCTTACATCTCTACATGGTTTCTGTCAATTTGTTGTGCATAATTAATTGCAGGACAATGTTTCTGAGGTGGAACAAAATACCAGCATATGGTTATGCTGAGAAATTATAGGGAGAGAAATATATGTAAGACTGGGCCCTAAAAACAAAAGGAGCAACCTGACAATAAGATTATATATTAGGGGAGTACGTACAGGCTTGCTTCTTCCAAGCAAAAACTAAATGTGCATACCTGTAAGGGGCAAAGATGGAGAGAAGGAGAAAGGAAGCAAACTTTGGTAAAGTTTAAGAAAGTGCAGCCTTTCTAGTCCTAAAAATAACTTTTAAAAAAAGAGAAATAAACCACAAACGAACAACAAACCACCAAACCTCAAACAACGGCAAAACCAAATCAAACACTAAAAAAGGCTAAAAAATGTCTTCAGCTAGAACTGTTCCCTGTGCAGGATGATGCAGACACACGATTGCTAAGATTGCACTGGCTAAAACCACACGAAGAAGTAACACCACCACCTCTACTGCATTTTGCACTGCAATGTCAGAAAGTAAATAAGCATTTGCATAAGCATCCCAACATCACACTGTGGTAAAACACTTATCTACATGCAGAGCTCTGTGCACACGCATTTAAAAGTATATTTTCTTTTCAAAGCAGTACACCATATAGTAAATTCTCACTCAAGTGTAACTACTAGGAAATTTTCTAAATACTGAGTATTTTCTTATTTCTTTTCTAATGGCAGAAATAAAACTCTTTGCTATGTAGTGCAGGAAGGATCTGGACACCAATCACTGAAATTTTAGAAAGCACAAGTTGTTTAGTAGAACCCTGACATTTTGCTTAGAAATAACCTCTTTCTAGAGCAGGATGAGAGACAAAAATACAGAAATACGAAGGCAACTCTTGGTTGAGTATAAAGGTCCCTTACCCCAACTAAGAATGTTATTTTTCTGTACTATAATTATCATCTGAGACAGTCTCAGCCGTAACAGCACATTAACTCAGGATAAGTTTTCCACATTGGACGTAGTGAAGCCATGAAACTCCACACAAACCAATTCTTGGCCAAAACACCTTCCATCTTTTGAGATGAGTTAATATCAAAACATCTGTAGGAAGAGAACAGTGGCCTAAACCATACAGTGTTAGATTTATCTATAGTTTCAAAGGATGGATACCATCCTTCAGGTTCCCTCCCGACAGGAAAAGCCATTAAAATATTGTCTCTGTCAGGGCAGGCAGTTCTGTTAGTGCAAGAACAGCGCTTTCAGAAAATCCATGGCCTCCCCAGGCTTAAAGTGCAGTACATTACATGAGATTTTAACATACCAAACTATCCTTTATTTCAGAAGGAATGTTCAAGTTAAAATAACCTTTTAGGTTTTAAGCAATAAAATTCAAGGCAAGGTACATAAACTATCTTAAAATGGATCAAATCCACTTATTTAAGTATTCTTTGTATCTTATGTTCAATATACATATAATACACAACAAACACCCATCACTTCACTTAGCTGTATTGTATTTAAAGTGATCCTGTAATAAGTGATGAAAGGCCACACACTGAACCAAGACTTTGCTTAAAACAGGACTGTATTAGCCAGATTGTGATACGTAACACAATTCAACATTCCAAGATCTCCTCCTGCATAGGCTTGTCATCAATAAGGAGAAAACCCTTAGCACTCTGCTGTACACACATTTAAATTCTAGTTCGTTGGTGGTGTCTCTCATGTTTCATTTCCCCCCACTTTAAAATCACCATGAAAAAAAAAGATGCATTAAAAACTGGATTGAAGTTTTTATGCCTTTAGCTACTCCTCTTGCCTATTAACCTGACAGTCTCACCTCCAAGTTCTTGTATAGAACTATGGTTCCCAAAACACATCGTTCCCAAATGACGTACAGCAGAGAATGTTCCAGGCCAAACCAGTCAGCTGCACAAACAAGGTCTCAAGTAACAACTGCAGGTACAGCTGTGCCAGTTGATCCTTTGTACAGGAAGTCCAAGCACTCAAGTTTTGGGGGGTGCAGGACTGTGTTCATGCATAATTTAAGGTAAGGCTCCCCATACAGGGAGAGCATGGCTGTACCTATGGAGCTGCTTAGAGAGATTAATATGGAGTTGCACAACGTTGTCTTTAGCAATCAAGCCAGCTTAAACAGGCTCCAACCCCTCCCTGCCTTCATTCCTCTGCCCTCAGCTCTGCCAAGTGTTTTTCTGGGTCAAGATATAAGCAGACAGCAGCTTAACACCGTAACTCCAAGCCACAGACATTTGGAGAAGTGTTTTTGTTTCTGGTGTTCTGGGATTTCACATCCACATTGCTTCAGGAATCTTGAACCTCTGCAATACCACGTGTTGTGTTAATACCACTCACTGCAAGGCTGATAAATTCCAGCAGTGGAGATGAGAGTGAATGGCTTGAACTGTTGTTGTCAGAGTAATTACTTACAATTCATAATCCAGTATTATTTTGGGGCTTTCAGTCACTTTATGACAGGTAATCATGTGGTCAAAAGTCTACAAGTTAAACAACCACTTAAATGCACACCAGGGAAAAAGTTATTTTCTAAATTAAAGTAAGTGGCTTTTCATCTCTTTTAGCATCCAAAAGAAATAGTCAACCAATGGGGATTATGAAAGCACAACATATCACTTAACATAAAAAGTAATATATCTTAATTTCAGCACTTCTCCCTGTAACACTGATAACCAGCAGCTCATCTTCATAATCAAGGACTTCTCTACACATGTGTGCTAACAGTCCAATAACCACCACACTGGAAACTCTACTGGCTTTCCAGGTAGGTTCAGTTCAAACTAAATGCAACATCACTTCCTCTCTTTCCAAGATGAAGCAAGACCGGCTGGCAAAAAGGATATCTAGCGTGTGAATCACTGGCATAACTTTACTCCACGTTTACTCCTCACTTTTAAGTCAGAGTCAAGGGGAAGCTGAAAATGCATCCTAACCCACACAACAATACCTCCCTCTTTATTTGAACCTTCAGAGCACATCAAGCTGATCTACAGCAATGCCCTTGCTGAGAATTCTGGACATTGAGTTCAAAGTTTGACCTACTGCACAATGAGTTCCTCCACTGAAGTGCCAACAGGAACCTATTCTTCAAAATTCTATTTACCGGCAGCTCTGTGGATTCCAGCATTCTTGCCCCTTTCTTTGGCAAACCTCATTGTCAGAAGCCTGGCCCAAAGCCAAAGTCAACAGGCCCAGAAGTTATTACTGTACCAGCAATAACAATCACTTTTTCAAGGAAAAAAAAAATTGTTTTAGAAAGTTGTTTACAGTGTCATTTCTAGCACAATAAAGCTCACAAGACATTATTAAATTAGAGCAGTACCATCCTTGCAAAGGAACACTGCTGAGAATTATGCTGTATTGAAGACCACCCTCCCAACAGCTTTCCAGTTCAAAGTGTTCTAAGGACTGATACATTAGTTGCTGTTGGATTCAGAGCAGGAATTCAACTCTACAAGAAACAAGTTTCCTTGGAAATGGGTATAAATAGTAGTAGCCAGAACACTCCACTAATACAAACTCTATAGAAAACAAAGGATCTGTGCTAATCAAATTGGGTTCTAGTTTAGTGTTAACAGCAGATCTGCAGAAGTCCCAGAGTCTGAAGATCATGAAGTTCTTTACACTCAGATGCAGCTATTCCTTACAAAAAAAAAACCCTATTCTTCCAAAAGCCAGTTTAACTAGCAATTATACATCTATAGTTTTTACTTCAGCTATTTACTTCTCACTAAAACCTGAACTGTAACCTTGTCTCTTATTTTCTGCTAATATTAAAAATGGTAGTTATTAAAATCTCAGTATTTTTTTACCTTCACTACTGCATACCAGAGACCTGCTAGTGCAAAAGCTAGCACAGAGATTACT
Organism: Drymodes brunneopygia; assembly: GCA_013400955.1. Lineage (NCBI taxonomy): Eukaryota > Metazoa > Chordata > Aves > Passeriformes > Petroicidae > Drymodes > Drymodes brunneopygia. The sequence continues at coordinate 316,651 of VZTZ01010930.1, read as the reverse complement.
AGCTGTAGTATGTGAAAATTATTGTATACATATTGTATATTCAAAAGCACTTGCTCATATCCAAGTGTTTGCTCTGAAGATACGAGGTTAAAGTAACAAAGAAGAAAACATGGTTTCTGGTTGGTTGACAGTCCCATAGCAGAGTTGTTCAGAAAGGCAACTGGATTAGAACAGGGATCAGGAAGTCGACCAAGCTCCAATGCTTTAAAAAATACAAACTGCAATTCATTCTCTTTACTACTGCTCATTTCTATTTCCAGAAACCACAGGTTTTTATTATACTGCAAATTTCCCAGCCAGAATTGTGCAAAACATACAGAGTTGTCTCCTGGGCAGCATGAGCTGAAATCTTCAGAAATGCTACAAGCTTCTTCCAGCCAGCCTGAAATACCACCAATGTAGCGAGAAACCCTATTGAGACTGTTTTTCCCAGAAGAAAAATGCAGATGAAATGAATCCTTCCAAGGAGCAGCTGCACTTGAGTTCGTCCCTGCTGATTCACTGAAACTCAGAGGCATCTCCTTGCCAACAGGAGGCAGAGGTATAATAGTATTAAAGACAGAACAATTCCTGGTGTTATATAATTCTTGTAAACTGCTACTATGATTTTGAGAACTGTCCAACATGGAATGCACGTGTGTCAGATGAGCTGCTGGCTTGTGATGATCTGGGCCATTGTCACATACTCGTTTTTGGGTAAAATCTTCTTTCTTCATAGTCCTAGAGCACACGAGCACAGCTTTGCTGCTTCACAACAGGCTGGATTTGAAGAAAAGTGTGACTGACACCAGTTGCTGCCTACAGTGCAAGCAGCACACCAAGTCACAAGTCAGTGGATCTCAATATGGACCTAAAGAGAAAGAATGCAGGCAATTATTGCACTGAAACCCCAGTTTCCTGGCTCCCAGTATACAGAACCAAAAATAATTAAAAATCTTTCACATAAAGAATAACCGAGCTACAGAAAGTAACAGCTGTCCCAACAGACAAGTCTCCCTACAGCTGCTTGAGCACATCGAGAGGGGTAGGAAGAATACCCAAATACCAGCTGCCTTCTGTAGTTTCAGTTTAATCTGCTACAAGCTCTCTTTTGGTGACAGGCATGAAAGTGAGTCAGCAAATGAGCAGCCCGAGAGATTCGCTGTGTAACAGCAGCGCTTCCCTTCACCAACAGAAATGCAGGCTGGGACTGCTTAGAGGCTTAACACGAAAGGTTAATATTAAAGTAATCCTCCTGTAAACAGAAGTGCAAGCTGAAATCAGACACACGACTGGAAATCAACAATGTATCACGAACAGCTTCCCGGAGGGAACTGGTCAGACTGGCTGCCCCAGCACAGTTAGCAGGTATCAGCTGTAGCACAAAGGACAAGCTGCTGCTGTTCCAGGAGAACCATTCTGTACCAACACTGATAACGAGCAAAGACAAGGCTTTTGCAGCTACCAAGGTTACTAAACTACGTGTACAACTCCTGGCCATCTGGCTCATTTTCAAGCTTCAGAATTGCAGGGCAAATCCCAAAAACAAAAATAGGAGATACCACATTTTGACCTCTTCCCATTTCAAGTTATCTTTTACTTGTAACCAACTCCAACCAGACTTGTCTTTCAACACTTGGCCACTGGCCAGATGTCAGAACTTTCATTACAGCTACGTTTGTGAGAAGAAAATGTGTCCAATCCTTGGCTAGAACAGATGTTTACAGTGACAGGGCATAGCCTATTTCTGTTGCCAGTTGAGTTAAAAGTAAATCTTTCATTTCATCACAAAAACAATGAAACTTCAACCCTACAACAGGTCAAAGCTGTATTAGAGAGTTCCACGTTTTGTAGAAACAGACTCAAAACAGGAGAGATACAAATTAAATATGAACCATCTTTTTCATGCAATAACATTGGTATTTTAAACTGTCTACATTTTCCCTGCTGCAACTGTTCTTGATTTCAAAAAACCCCAATAAACTGATGATGGAAATTGTTTTCTTCGCTCCTTACAAGGTATCAGGACCGTGCTATCAATGCGCATATATTCACAATTTATTCCCCGTGTTTAAGTCAACTATGGCTTAGGAAAAGGAAGAGGAAAGCGGCACGTTTCTGCTGCTAACACGCAGAGCAAGCAGCACAGCGGGGCACTCGCTTGGGCCACCGGCAGGGCAAGGCTCCGGGGCTGCACCCGTGCACAGCCCAAGCGACACTGGTGACACAGGGCAGGCACAGCCCCCGGCCCGGCGCTGGCTCCGCCGTTATTCGGGCAGCGGCTGCGAACCGCCCCGGGCCCGGCCGCTGACACCGGGACACGAGCCCGCCCCGGCCCCGCCGCCCCCGCCCACCTGCAGCCGCACGTTGAGCATCATGGAGGCGACGATGTAGAGGTAGGGGAAGTTGATGCGGAGCTTCCAGGCCAGGTNTGGTGCTGTGACCGCTTCCCTGGGGAGTCTGTTCCAGCCCCACCAGCCTCTTGGGGAAGAGCCTTCTACTGATACCCGACTTTAACCTGCCCTGGGTTACCGTGATTCAACCCATTTCTTGAAGGCGTGACCCAGGTGTGCTCTCCAGCCCGCTCAGTGACAGCTGCATGGGCCATGGATGTCACAGAATCATGGAATGGTTTGAGCTGGAAGGACCTTAGAGGCCACCCAGTGCCACCCCTGCCATGGCAGGGACACCTCCCACCATCCCAGGGTGCTTCAAGCCCCGTCCAGCCTGGTCTTGGGCACTGGCAGGGATCCAGGGGCAGCCACAGCTTCTCTGGGCATCCTGTGCCAGGGCCTCACCAGCCTCACGTGGGGGAATTTTCTCCTGACATCTAAACCTACTCTCTTTTAGTGAGAAATGTCAATAATAGTTTCTGGGCCTGGGTGCGGTTTTTTGTCATTTGTTTACACAGCCAGGTCATGAATTCAGTGAGCCAGCTACTGTCAAAAGGAAACATTTGCCTTGTCTTTCAAGCCAATACTTGAGTTACATAATGAATTAAAAATACACTGTTCAGGCCTGGGTTACACACAAGATTTTAAAAACGTTTTGCAAACATTTCCTAGGAAGGTTTTTGAGATAAATTACCAATGTGACAGTTTTCAAGTAGGCAAAAATGTCCCAAAAGATGAACAGTTGACCAATATAATTTTTGAACACAGTCCCGTTTTTTTCCCTAGAACAGTTCTTTACAGTTTCCATTCAATCAAATATCAATAACTGAAATGAAACAGAAAAATCAATACATTGATCTAAATATTCGAATCCTTATAAAATACTATTTTATTGCCACAGAATCAAGCTGATGCATAGAGAAAGAATAATTCCAGAACAGGACATTTAGCAGCTTTCCATTATTAATTGTAAAACAATGCAGGGTATACAAAGGTTGAATCAGGAAGCTGATTAACTTTTAGATTTATCAGTGATGTCTGCCAGAATTTCATTAGTTCTGGCTCATGTTGCACGTTGAAACAGATGTGACACAGTATCAATTTTTAAATCTTGATTAAGAGTAAATTACTTTCTACACTAAAATAGGCAATATAATTACTGAATTAGGTCATAATAACAAGTTAGCATCAGTATTTATTTGGATCTAATTATTTCATTAAATAGTGAGGTTGATAAAACACTCTTTAGCTTTCCAACAAAGAAATTAGCAGATAATGCAATTGAACACCAATTGAAGAGATTTACCAGATTTTGTCACATGAAGATTTGGAAATTAGCTAATTACTTTGACAGTGAAACTGAACCTCAAAGGCATCCCACACTTCCTCTTTTGATTTCAGCTCTGTCATGGTGGTAAAATCGTTTTCAATTTAGCTAAAACACTGATTACTTTAGTATGCAGAATTCCAAAACTATTGGCATCCAATTTGCAGCTGATGCCTGTAGAGATCATTTTCCATCACTTTAATGCCATCATCTCATTTTTGCTTCTCAACTCTGACTTGTGTTTTTCTGTTGCATCAGAGAACATCTTTATCTTTTTTAAACCATTCATGTTTTATTTAATTTTATCTAAAATTTCCTCTCAGGTATTCAAATATTCCTCTATTCAAAGAAAAAATGTTATGGATTAACATTACTGAGTTGTTATATTTCAGGGTGTCCTCTTAAGCTTTCTCAAGGTATATCTGTCATTTTTAGTAGTTCTTCTAGGTTTATGAAAAAATTCCTTCTCTTGGCTCTGCAGCGTGACATGGAACAATCCTTGTCCTTGAGATCAGGTCTCCAGGCCTCGCTCCAAGAACCAATAACGACACATAAATTGTGAACATTGAGTGTGTAAATGAGACAGAGTTTAGGGTTATTTGTGCTTATAGCTCTTTCTTTCTGGTGCCTTTTATATCCACTGTTATGTAGGCAAAAATGACGTTAACTGATTTCGAAAGACTGAGTCCAAACAGGCACTTGGAAGAGGGGAAAAGTCATATATTTTAGATTGAATAGAGTGAAAGTTCAGTCAAAAAAAAACCAAAACCAGATAGTTCCAACAAACTCCTTCTTGTGACTGGGCTTTTTAGGAGTGAAAGGAAACTTGTCATCAGCTGTGGTGGCCTGTCTGCTGTCACCGTGCCCTCCTTCCCCAGCAGTGACCTGCCAGGACACTCCGGAATCCCAGACACCCCTCAGAGAGTTTATTGTCCCTGGTGACAAAAGCACTGAGTTTGTGATGACATTATAACACAGTCATGCACACAGAAGCACCATTAAAAAGGCACAGCACAGGTATTTTTCATCAGTTTATTAAAGGCTGAATCTCACAATAATGCAAAATACCCAAGTGCCAGCAGTAAGCAGAAATATGCAAAAATACCCAACTGCAACTCTTGGTAAAACAGAAAGAAGATTATTGATGTATGTTACTGTTGGCCTGGAGTGTTTACAGACAGAACAATTTTGTGATCTTTATATTTAGAAAGTGGGGAATAAATCAAATATCTTATTTTGAGAACTCTTCATCAAAATTGTAACTTAGCAACTTACCAGTATAAAATCACTGGGGAAAAAACCACTAGGTTTTAATACAATTTGTATATTCTATTTATGCTACAAAATAAGCTATTTTGTATTTATTTATTAATTATATGTATTACTCTTAAAAGTTCATCATAATTTCCACAAATGGTCCCAGTGAGTAACAGATTCCAGAATATATCATCACTTTTTGACAATTGTCTTATTTGTGTAATAAATGTGCATTTCTGTTTCAAATGTTGCCCATGCTATATGATGAACCCCTGATTTTAATTTCTGGCTTTAATCTAATGTGTTATTTGAAGCTGTCTGGGTTTTGTCTTGCTTTCCACTCCAAGAGAAACTGTTTGGTTGGGATGTGAATCACAGCTGTGCAGCATCCAGGGGGAAGTGGGCTTCTTACCACTCCATCTGATCTCAGGCAAACCAACCACAGAAGGTTTGGTCCTTTTTTAGGTCCTAGTTCTGCTGAAGTCCAGAAGCTCATCTGCAAATCTGGAGCAAAACTAACACTAAATCTTTCTAAGCAAATCAGGGGCCAGACCACAGCTTGTAGCTTTTGGTTTTATTCATGTGAAAAATGACTGGACAATGGAAGGCAGCAAAACTAGTAATACCAAATGGGCTTATGTCATGGTTAAACCTTTATATCCTTTTTCTTGGTATTTTAAGGCTCATTTCTGTGAAATACGTGATGTCAAGATAGGTGGAAGTTGAGGGGCACTTGCAGCTTACATGTCTGTGTGTTTCAGCAGTGCCTCAGTTCAGGGCATGATGTGATGCCTAAAAAAGGCTTATTCCCATATTTCTGCTGAGGGAGTTACAGCAATAAAAAACTGAAGAGACACAGAGAAGTCTCAGGTCCTTGTTTATAAATATATAATGATGTCTCTGTTCCAGATAGCTCCCAGCCATATACAGGGATTACTGTGTGTAGTCCCACAGCCTTCAACAACAGTTGAAGCACTGTCTGTTACTGCTTGCTAAACCTGAGGGTAGACATCAGTGAATGCAAAGCCTTATGTGGTTTTTATAACTGAAATTCCTGGCAGAAGAGAGATTTATCAGAAGATACCTAAAGAAAATACAGGACTTGTTTCTGTTCTATACATATAGCAGAGAAATCATCTATGCTAGGATCACATGAATGGGATGCATTTATTTTACAATGCTTTATTATTAATGTAAAGATTTACATATTAACATTTTATTTTCGTGCTACTTTAATCTGTTCTTTCTGATGCAGCAAATGCTGACATTTAAAAGTTGTGGTTCCTTTTTTATTGCTGGCTTTGGTTCCTCTAGAGCAGACTGACTGCTATATTTGAACAGTGTTCATATCACATGCACCTACAGGATTTTTTCAACACTCAGGAAACTAATCATGCCAAAAATGTTTGCCTGGAATATCTATCCATTACTTGTGGATTAGAATATTTTCTAACATTAATTTTATGTCATGGTACCTCCCCAAGTTCAGTGAAGATACTCTGAATTTCCTCCACAGCAATAGTGTCACTTTCCCCAATTAAAAATCTGTGCTCCATTAGCTTGACAAAGGGACATCAACTAAAGAATTCAAAAATATTTAGCAAAAAACTTGGAATCTCAGGCAACTGTTAGGTGAGAAGCTTTAAGTGCTAGCTACTGGCCAAACAGCTGGAAGAAGTACTACGGTCTGGATTTAAAAACAGGAGGGCAGAGGGGTTCAGAAGGGCCAGAAAGGTAGATAGCACCACAGGTGGAACTGGAGTCCAGGGAGGAATTTTGGATGCCCATTGCTGTCTGACATTAAGACTCCTTTCTACAATTACTGTGTACCTAATACTACATCATTAAATACCTGACTTTTGCCACCAACTCAAATTAGGGTCAAGTCTTAATTACAATTTTTAAAGACTATTATGCCAGCTATTTTAAGATGAAAAAGCATCTGGAAACCCCGTTTTCTCCAGTAAGGTAAGTCTCTCTTCAGCTGTTTTGTGTGAGGTTCAGGGGGTTTCTGCTTCTGATTTTAACATAAATTGTCTAAAGAGAGAAGAGTGCAGTATGCTGAAAACCTTATTCCACCCTCTGACACTTCACACCTTTGCTTCATGTAAAATTGGCCCTTGCACTTCAGTCCAAGCCCCAGTTTCCAGTGACTGAATTCCAATACAGCTTTTCCCCCTAAACCAGTTTTTCCATTATAGTTAAGGACAGAAGGTTACTTTTGACCTCAGTATTGTACACACTGTGTGCTGGAGGCAACTGAACAGAACTGGTGTCAGCAGGAGGTGTCATGTGTGAGTAAAGGAGCACACCTGTGAATCACTGCCAGGTGTTCTGCTTGCTTGTACAGAGTGTGTACTGGGCCTTCTCTGCTTCTCTGTGGCTTCATTAATGAGCTGACAGTTACAGAACACAGTAAGAGCTGGGGATGGATACTACAAAAGTGCAAATAATTATTGTCTCTGTAATGTTGATAGTCTGTGTCATGGTGAGTAGAACTTTCCAGTATTGCATCAGCGTGATTACCCTGCCACTCCCCATCCACAGAGGAGAATAATCCTCCCTCAGTGCCAGCACACACACAATACACACATTCAGACAGTATCCCAAACAATCTTAAATAATGATTTCTTCTAAGAAAAAGGCTTTTAACAACAATTGTAATGGTGAGAGAAGACAAGGTGATGGAGTGTGGAATAATATTAGGACTGATCTAAGCCTCAGCTTTATGATTCATGGTTTTATCAGAGGTATGGAAAGATTTATAATTGGTTATTGTCACTGCCTTCGTTATTCCATCCTACTCCTCTGTGAGGTGCATTTATAATTAGTCTGTATACAACTCAGCACTACAGTCATATATCAAACTGAGAACTTTTCTATTAAGTTGTCATTAACTTCTCACTCCTTTGCCCTATGTTTCATCCTATTCTGTAAGTTTCTTTTCTTTTGTTAAACTAATGTTTCAAAATATTCCACCTTGCTGTCGCTTCTCATTCTCAGGGGAAAATCCATACCTGCAAAGTATTGAGTATTTGTAGCACAATATAAGTTATTTTTTTCTCTTTAAAAACAAACACACTGCATACTAGGTAAACCAAAAAAAGATGCAAGAATAAAATAAATGTAGCTAAATACAGAAATGTTTCAATTCAATTATTCAATAGAATAATTATTACATCATGTATTTTAAGGAGCATACATACAGTTGTCTGCCAGGGCAAATAAGGGAAGTTACTATAAGAGATATCAGCTATGATTTCAAATGCAAAATTTTGAAAAATTCCAAATGGCCTTTTTTATAACATTTGAGGAAATATTTACAAGTGTGTGTGGGAAAATTGTCTAAATATGTTGCCATTATCACCATCTACCCAAACTGTAATACTGTTTTTAATGACTAACAGTAAATATTTCTCTAGGTGTTTTCTAATGTTGTCAATTATATACCAAATTCAGTATAAAATTATCAATTTAAAACATATTTAAAGCGTGCCCTGTGTTTTAACTGAAGTATTTTTTTGACAGTGGAAAACAATTGATCCCAAAACAATAGGGTGGATGAGCACTGAAAATAACATATATGAAAAGATAATGCTTGTCTCATGACAGGTTCATAAAAGCAATTTGTGCTAATGTGTTTTGTTTGTTACAGCCTCCATCCCTGTCTTTGTGTGCTATTTTGTAATGATATTGTAAATGCCGTTGTACCTCTTTTTCATAGAAAAAGCTCCAATCATCCCTGTTATACACTGAATAAAGAAGAACCAGTGAAGGAAGAAGAAGGTGGTGGAAAAATCAGAAGCAGTTTTACATGTCCCTCGAACCTTCCCATGCCCTGGGTGTGACATCAGTTAGACTCGCGCGGTGCTGCTCTGTTCCTGAGCAGGATCTCGGAGGCCCCCGAGGCTGCTGCGGAGCCAGGAGCAGCAGGAGCAGGTCCTGCCCACACCTCCCTTCCGCAGCTCCCTCCCGGCTGCGCACAGAGCGGCTGCCAGGTCCTTGGCAGTGGCAGAGACTTGGCTTTAAAGATATTTAGCTTAAGTGACAACTCATTTCAGCTTCCATCTGTGTGAGGGAACACGGGCATACAAGTGTTGCAAAAATAGTCTTTTGATTCACAGTGATAGTTAGGATTTCCTCTCTGGTGGGAAATATCTGAGAATTATCTCTGCTCAGTGAAAGGAAAATGAAAGAGAGTAACTGTCTTGGAATGCTCTGTCCACTGATGAATTGTGTGGTATCAAAATAATTTAGAAATGTTCTGAAATTAAGAGGAGATCAGATCACTGGAAAGCCACCCCCGATGGTAGATTCTTTTGATTGCAGTGAATTCATCGTCACTTTGTAGGAGCAGTGTGTGCATGGGCCCTCTCCCCCACTTCCTTCGAGGAACAGATGGCAGTGCAAACAAAGGGAACAGTGCTTCTGTGCATCAGCCCAACCAGGACATGCCCTGGCAAGTAGAACTATGGCAAGAACTAATTGTAGAAATTCAGACTCTTGGGAATATCAGACCTGCTCTGCTTGACTTCTGCTTCACTATGTCATGGAAATGACTGGTTTGCTTGAGGGAAAAAAGAAACCCAAAGCTTTGTGAGGCCTCACAATCCCTGGGTTGTCCCATCTTGAGAAGAAGACTGGGCATGCACTGATCTGATCTAAAACTTCCCGGCACAATTAATGTCACAGCATATCAGGAGGAGGGAGGATGGTGCGAAGATCCATGGATGAAGAGAAACAACGTGGCTCTGCAGTGGTGGCACAGTGAAAGGGATGGTCCCATGGCAGGTTCCTGGCTGTGGAAAACGGGCACCAGCCCACAGCAGCAGAGGGGGAACGTTGCGGTGACCTGAGTTACCCGTGCTCAGTACGTCTGTGGGGTAAACACAATTGCACATTAACGTGCTTCAAGAGATGCCAAGAATGAGGCTGCTGCGTGATGGGTGCCAGGCGTGATAGACATGATACATGGTGGTGTCAAAGGCAGCTCTGTGTTCGAGAGCGGCTTGTTAGACACGACGCGGCTGCTGTGGGACGATGGCCAGCCCCGTGTCCCTGACCGGGCTGCGGGCTTGTGCCAGCAGTGCCAGCGCTGACATCCCCGCTCAGGCCGGCTCCGCCTGAATACACCAAACATATCACCGGCCGGCGCCCCGCTCCCGCACTGGGTCAGTGGCACAGCCCCGGCTCTCCGCCCGCTCCCGCCCCGAGCCGAGGCACCGCCTGCGAGGCGGCCCCGGCGCGGCCCGGCCGGATGTGAGCGCGGCGCCGTTTCCTNCGGCAGGCTGTGCGTGTCCCTGGGCTGAGCCCCGCATCGCCGTGGGGCCGCTGCTCCGGGGCCGGGGCTGTGGTGTAACCGAGTGTTTGCCTGGGTGCGGGCAGAAGCGGCCGCCGTGAATGAACAGGGTGTGCTGGGCTGTCCGGGCAGGCCGGGCCGCGTCCCTGGACTGCCACTGCTTGCTGCTGTTCTTTCATCACTGAAGTAGTCCAAGTGTATTAAAAAAATTTGATGTGTTTTAATTATATGAGAAAATTAATATTGATTTGAAATACTTTTTGTGAAAGTAACAAACTAATTACCTTTAAAGATCTTGATTTTTGACGTCTGACTCTTGCAGTAAAACTGAGTGAAATGGGCTATCTCTGTGCAGTTCATAAATGCTTTTGGGCAGAAACTGCTTTTTTGCCTGCAGACATCTGGTCTTGTAAGGCTCCTGTCTAAAGGAGACTGATAGGCCCTTGAAATACAAATAGTTAATGATATACTTGTCTGTAGAGAGCTGTTACACCTACAGTATCTTAATATGGTGTTACTTATTTGTGAAACAAGTTGGGGATGTTTTTTAGAATCGAGTTAACTCGTAAGTTTAACAGTTGGATTTCAGTGTATTTCAGTGTGAGGAGTGCTGGAATTGAGACAGTTTGTATGTTTGGTGGTTTTGAATATTCTCCATGATACTATTCCCCTCAGCTCAGAGGGATTCTCTCTTAGTGGATATCAGAGCTCAGGGGAACATCACAGGCCAGCTGGAAAACAAGACTTGTCTTATGCAGTTTGAGCTTTTTTTTTTTCCTTTAGGAGAAACAAAAATCCCAGTGTAGACTGAGCATAATTGGTATCACAGCAAACTTCTGTAGATGACAGAGGAGTGAAGTGTAGTTAAATGGACTCGCTACAGTGGTCTGTAATTTCACATGGTGCCTTAATCTTCAAGTTATTTGTTTGTGGGAGGTGGTTGTTGATTTGTTTTTAATGATGTAGAATCCCTAAAAAGGCAGCTAAGTATGGTTGAAAGATAAACCTTACAGTGTGGCAAATTTGTTTTGACTTGCTATGTAAGATTTGGAACCATATGAACATAAAAGTGGTATCTCAGTAAATCATTTTCATAGTAGTGTAATTCTTTGATACCAGATAGGATAACTGTGGACTGCTCTCTTGCTTATATTGAATTAAAACCCAACAACATTGCTTTTTTACTATATATATATTTTTAAATTCATCTGAACTCTGTATTTACAATGCTGTAAATAAATGTGATGCATCATGTTTGGGTGGGGAAAAGGTTCAGTCTACTTCCTCCTCTAGAAGTGAGAACTCAGCACAAACCAGCTGTATAATGTTCAGTAATTCATTCAACAGAACAGTTCTTTGGGTCATTTGCTTTGTAAACCATCCCTCTTCCTAGCATTTTTGTTTTCTTTGTCTTGGAAATATAAGTGGTGTAATTTTACCTGACTTTTGTACATAATGTGTGAACAAAATACATTAGTTTAATTTCTTTTCCACCCTCTTTACTTAGAAATAAATCTTTCTTAAGGTTCTGTTCAGGTACTGTTGCTTATTTTTGGTGGCTTTGTATCATTCTCTGTTCACTGTTTTTAAAATATATTTAACTATTTGTGTTTCTTTGTGCTGTTGCTGCTTCCAGAGCTCCAGCATTGCAGGTATTCTAGGAAACGTCATGTTTGGCTTAGATAAGGCCAGAGTTTTAGTGTTCCTGTAAAACAATGCAGGTTAAAGATTTGCTTATGTAATATAAAACTTGGGTATTGTTTTATGTACCCTCCACAAAGATCTGCTAGGAACAAAAATAAATAAAGCTTTAGAAGTACCTGTGGTTATTTTTTGAATTTGTTAATGAGTAGGCTGTTTCTCATATGTAACTCACGTTTTGTTCTTAGAGTTTTGACTAGTCTGTGTTTAGACAACTAGCTTGACTAGAAAAGTGGGGCATGTGTGCTAGTTTGGGCTATTATATTTTCCCCTTGGTTTTTTTATTTTGCTGTGGGTATTGTCAGGGGGAAAATAAGTGACAACTGTTGCTTTGAGCTGTCATGATAGAGAGCAGGAGGAATGTGCGGGACAGATGAAGAGCAGCCGCTGGAGTAACTGCAGGAATTGCTGTTGATTGACACTTGAGAAAAAGCATTGGTGGAAGTTATTTTTAGCAGCTTTTGTTTTCACTCCAAAAAGGCAGCTGTTAAGTGGTACAAAATCTCCAGTGATGTTGTGTAGTGTTAGGAGAAGTTTTGTGTTTTGGAGAAATTACTGATTACTTGATGCCACTGAAGTTGTTGCCGTTTGTGCTCTTTTGTAGACATTTTTTAATTGTGAAAATACTGTAAGAGCAGTAATTTAGGAGTCCTTGTTTGGAATTCTGCTTGATCTGAGGCCTTGTCTGCTAAAGCTGTGGGGTTTTTGTGTGTATTTGCTTTGATGGCTCGGAGAGAAGGGGAGGGTGTGTTTAGAGTAATTGGCTTCTTACTAAGTGTAGTGCAGTCAGTTCATGTGTGAGACGCTGAACGCCTCAGGTCCCTCCCGTGCCATCTGGAGACAATGCAGTGACTTGAAATTTGGTAATCTGATACTGAAAAAGTTCTTTAAAAAGTAGTAGTATTGTAAGTAGTGAAGAGCATGTTTGGGACAGGGTGTGTCACAGTGAGTAACACAGCTTATCTGAGAGCTGTGTGTAGCTAAACCTCCTATAGCAGCAGGACTGAACTCTTGATCTGAGGGTGGTACTAGGGAAATCTCAGCCACTCTTCAATGGCTGAGCAAAGATCTGGGCTGTTGTGCATCCTGTCTGCCAGAGAGATAGCTCATGTGCAAAGAAAGGAAGAAATGGCACAAGCAAAGCCTTTTACAAAGGTTGCCACCTGTTTGCAGGTAAAACGTGCCTCTAAGGAGCTCTAATACAGTGGGGAAATTTAATAAAACTTGTTAGCATAAATAAAGAGAAGATATGTTTTATTTTTAGGAGTTAATGCATATGTGGTTATATAAATACATTGATTCCTGGGTGCTGCTGGGAATCAAAAAGGGACTCAGTGCAATGTTTTGTTAAGGTAGTTTTGTTCAGCATTTAAAGCTGGATTTCTGTAGGCCATGTTTTTAATGACAATCAAATGTTGCTAGTTTCATTTATGTAATAGTGGGTGGACAGAACTGTGATTAAGTAGTTGCTAGAAATCTTATGACTAATCTTGGTGTTATTTTAGATTCTTAGTCTCAGCTTTTATGTACAAGGATTTAAACTTTCTTAACAGTTGGAATTCTCATTAGGGGTGTTGCTTTATTACAGAAATTAGAAGTCTAAAAAAGTTGATAAAGCACTTAGAGGATGTACTTTATAAAGGTAGGCATTAGTGTTTATTTTTAAAACTGGTGACTATAATGATCTGATTCCTGTGGCAGTGAGCCAAAAGGCAAGGAAAGCAGGAAACCTGGACGGAGCAAGTCTGAAATGGGGTTGTTGAACATGTTTTTTCTTGTTTAAATGACTCTGGCTGATTGGTGCTGCAGAAGCACACTACAGGCACTTCTGAGCTTGGAATGAAATCTCTCACACCTTCCTGTGCTGTTTTGGTTAACCAGAACACACTTGGGGGTTTCAGTGCAAGGTGGGGAGAGGAGCCTGGACACACAGAAAAGTTCTTGATCTGCTGCTGAAAATGTTGAGTTCAACATTAATTTGTTGGAAGCTCAAATTACCTGTAATGACCTTACTGGAAGCTGAAGCGTCAGCCCAAACAGGTTCCAGAAGCGTGAGAACGTGTCTGCTCTGTGCCTCAAGAGATTTCCCAAAGTGTTTGGCTGCTGCTCGGCTCGGGATCCTGAAGGTTTTCCCTCCTGTCCTTTGTGAGCTGGCCCAGCACAGCCGGCTGTGTGGTGCTGTGAGAGCAGCTCAGCAGCACATTCAAACTGAGCTAACTCATCAGCAAGCAGCTAAAATAGCAAGTTGTCCTTATGGGGGAGGAATAACTTTCCTTAAGTCCTTGTTCTGGCTTGTTGGAGTGTTAGTTCAGGAGCTAAGATGGGATCTCCTCTTTTGACAGCTGTTAAACAGGTATCTCCGTGGTGAACTGCTCCTTGACTGTTCCCCACACAGGTTTTTTTAAGGGTAAATCGATCTACTTTTGAGCACAAGTATATGTCAGACGTTTTACAACAAGGGAATGTTCAGAGATTGTACTTAATGAGAACGGAATTAAATGCCTCCTTTCATAATGTTATTATAACTTGGTAAAGAGAGTGTGTGGTGAAAGGAAAAAACTCTCAGACTGTGTGAGGAGCTGGTGTCTTAGAAGCAGGTGTGAAAAGCGGGGTGGAAAACTGCACAGTATGATCAGAGTTGAAGCAGATGGGGTGTTATGGCGGGTACTGGCTCAGAAATAAAGCAAATTACAATTAAAAATGGTGGTGTGGGACAAAATCCCAGATAATTTTACATGCTGAAGTGACTCTTCCACAGCTCAGGCATTTCAGGTGATGTCAGAAGCTGCTATCAAATACCTGCTTGGACTAATGCAGTGAGGAATTGCTTAAAGTTGAGTGTAGAGACTTAAGTTAGAGATTGAGCTGTGACTTATGGATGTGACAAAGCTCAAATTCACTTGTGAAAGATTTAGTTCAGGAGGCTCATGAGTCAAACCTCATACTAATGGCACGATGATATGTGTAGGTGCAACAAGGTTTCATAGTTACTGCTGACTGGCTTTGAGCAAATCGCTGTAGTGATAAAACATCTGCCAGACAATGCAGTTTTCCCTGCCGAGGAGCAGGAAGGGGGATCGGGCAGGCTGTGAGGCGGTCTGGCAGCATCGCCTCAGAGGAACGAGCTCACCCCCTGGAATCTCTCACACGGTCAAAGGATTATGCACTGCAAGGGGGAAGCCTGCAAGGGAAACACTCCGCAGTGTCACAAACACTCTTGGCAGACACTATTTTAAAAAAGGAGTAAGGCCCAATTTTAAGTTTTCCAACACTTAATTGAAACTGTAACAAAAATTGAGTGCTGTCGTTAATCAAATGTGTGACTCCAGATAAGATGCGAGGAGGAGGGTGGAGAAGGGAACGAGCTGGCTGCCAGAGTTCTGAAGGAATCCTGGAACAGCGCCTTGTCCTGCCCCCATCTGAGGCTCTTGTGAATTAGATCAGTAGGGAGAAGTTTGGTGTTCCAAGTTTTCCAATACTGGAATGTAATTTATCTGTAAATCAGTTAATGAAATGTTTGAGTAGCTGGTGAATGCATGTGGGGAGTCACTTTGCAATAGCAGTAAATAATGTGAGAGTTATCATTTGTATTCATTCCTTAAATACTCGAAAGTAATGATGTGTTGAGAAATTACACTTTTCAAGCTTTCTTTAACTTCACTTATATGCAAGTGTACCATTTTCTGGAAAAGATAACAGTTTTGGAATTGTGTAAGGGTATCTGGAAATGCTTCTCAGGTTTTTTCAATTTCAGAGAAATGGAAGAATGTGATCTTCCTGAATATTCAGTCAGGTGACTAGGAGATGTTTGTAGTCTAATTAATATGTGTGAGTTTGTTGGGGGTTTCTGTGACTAAAAATTAACAAAATTTGGTAACTTATCACTTCACAAAATAGATGTTTATATTAGGTGTGTTTTTATTGCCAGTAATTTTAAGGCTGCAGTCTGCCAGCTGTTTTCCTGCACAGTTGAGACTGGAGATGTTCAGTTGTCCTTAGGTGTCTGGATGTAATTAGTCTTCTTCCCCTAAGAGGAATATTATTTCTTGTTATTCAAGATGAATGTGTTTTACATGTGAACTTTCTCTTTTTGCAGTGCTGTAGGTAAAACATGCCTACTCATCAGTTACACAACCAATGCATTTCCTGGAGAGTATATACCCACGGTGTAAGTACTTACAAAATCCAAAGAACTCATTTCTGTCAGCTTCTTCGTGCCTGCTGCCATTCCAGATTCCTTACCTAAATTGTTTGAATTGGCTGCAAGCACCCCTCAGGTGTATGTGAGGAACACTTTGAGCTTTTACTGTAGCACAGTCACACCAGTGCTTGCTGATGGTCCCTCAGTTTTGGCTCTCTGTGCCCTCTGGGCATGGCTGATTAGGGACTAACATTTGCTAACATTTTACCAGATGTTGTTCTCTTGCAAAATAGTGTGTTTCTGTCTCTAATGTCATTCATAATAAGCAGTCCCAAGGCTGAACAGCTTGTAAAACATTATATCATAGTCAGAAATAGTTGTCTTACATGGCTGGTGATTTTTTGTTTGTTTGTTCCTTCCCTTTTTGTGCTACTGCCAGTCCTGTTCTAAGCCAGCCACGGCTCTGTAACTCCTCAGGCGAGACTGTGGAGACTCATTTATTCTGGTGCTTCCCTTTTTCTTTCACATAAGGATTTGTTAGTATCAGTATTAGTGCAGTTCTCTTTTCCAGAGCCTGTTAGGGGTGTTCTATACATGTGCAGCTTCTTTGCCCTTTTCAGACATCTCTATTTTCATTTGGCTATGCTGCTCTCTGAAGTATTGATGAGTTTTTCAGACAACAGAATACATTCTATTAAGGTTTACAGATGACTTTTGTTACCCGCCCAAGGCCTTGTTGCCTTAGTTACTGCTGTTTCCCTTGTTTTGCTCTTAAATTCGAGTTTTTGCATTACAGTGTCTTGTGTTCGCAGTGAGCTTGGTTTAGCCTTAACGAGTCGTTAAAGCCTTTGCACCCACAGCAGTGATGAGATAAAAACAATGCCTCCACTGGCCCCTGATTATGAGCTTTGATATTCCATTGGAGGGGGTTTTGATTGGCAGGATTAATTAGCTTTTTTCTTGCCTACTGTTTTCATTAACGATTCCTTGGTTGTTGCTCCTGTATCTTCTGTTCTAAATCTCACACCATGAGACAGATTAACTTGCTGAATGTCCCACTAAGACTGGAAAGTGCTTGCTAAGTACATCACCTGCTTTCCTGTACTCACTGGGATTAACACTTCTTTGGAAGAGCTACGACAGAGATCACTTCTGCTCAGACCTGGACTAAGTCTGTTGTATATAATTTTTTATTCCATTACCCAGTATCATGCTTGTTATTTAAGGAACAACTTTACTGTCTCTGGGGAGCTGACAGATGCAATGGAAATGTTCCCTCCCCTAGTTTTCCCAGTTAGGACTCTGTGAGGGACAAGTCCTTGGGTGCCTTATTTTACTGCAAGCTAATGCAGCTAACTCTCTCTTTATTTTTAGTTTTGACAACTACTCTGCCAATGTAATGGTTGATGGAAAACCGGTCAACCTGGGTTTGTGGGACACAGCTGGTCAAGAGGACTATGACAGACTACGTCCACTCTCCTACCCGCAAACAGTAAGAGCTGCAGGGTGAAACCAGGAGGAGTCTCTACAGCTTTGTCTAACATAAGGCATTTTTCTGTTTGAACTTAAGGCCAACATTGTCGTACCTGGAGTTGTATTTATTAGTAACAGTGACCCTCTTTTTATTTCATGTGCTGTAGCTGTAATTTATAATCTCAGGAATGTACGCACTTGTAAACAAGTCAAACTTTGCAAGCCCTCTGTATTGTGTCCACTGGTACTTGCTGGAGTTTGTGTATTTGCAACCTCAGAGTTGTATACAGTGCTTGATTTAAAAGAAAAAACCACCCCAAAACGAACTCAAAAAATCAGGGTGAATAGTCCTGTCAGCTAGTCCATTGATTTTAAGGTTAGCATGCCTGCCAAAGGCAGGGTTTGTTTTTGGTTTTAGGCGATGTTTGGCTGCAACCTGACACTGTCACTGCTAAGCACTTGATATTGTTTAGTCTGTGTGAAGATGTTCTACATGTGAAAGAGACAGCACTGAATGAAGAGATTATTGATATTGACAGAGGCTGCGGTGTCCCAGCTTTCCGATGTCCTTGAGCCCGTGGTTATTTTATTGCTTGCTGTAGTTTGTGCTGTGACATCGATACAAACGTGCTCTGTCTTCCCTGTGTGCAACTGTTTAAGTCCTGCCTGCATCCTGCATCTTTCCGTGTTTAAGGAAAACACTGAAGTGATCGCTTCAGTGTGACTTCAGCTGCAGTTAATCTTTGTAGAGGTGGTTTTCTGATCTGTTTGGAGCAGTGGCTTTTACCTGATGGAGCTGTGCTATAAGTAAGAAAGGGTAATTTGCAGGGGTTTTTTGGCACTGATTACTCTTGCTCTTGACTGTCAAATATATGTTAAATACTAATAATGTGAAATGCAAAATTGTTCCACTTACTCTACAGCATAACTGCTCTCTTGAATAATATGAATCTTATTTAAGGAACTCCGGTGCTATTTTCAGTAATCTGTCCTTAATTCACAACTTTCCTTAATTGACTGCTCACTAACTTACAGTCATTAGGCTTCCCCATTGGTTATGATATGCAAGATTGTTATGAATTTGCCAATTGTGGCCAACTATAGTTGAAATGCCAGAAATACCTGTCTATTTTAGAAGGAGAGACAATGGAAAGCTGGTTTTCTCTAACACTTAGATATTTATAGAATACTTAAAACTTCAGTTTTGCTTAACATCATAAAAATATTTTCAGAAAAGTAGAGGAAAGTATGTTGGCAGATCTTTAGCAGGGACAGAATGCCTGTGACAGAGGGACAGAATGCACATGCATGTCTTAGCCTGCTAAAGTAACTGTGGCTTTCTGGTAGACTGGAAAAGAATTCCATGTCAATCTAAGCATCTTAGGGGAAAAGTGTTGTCTGTGCAAGCATGTGTAACTGTTCAGTACAGGTTTGGAGTACTTTCAGTTATTTGGATTGGTTTTTTGCAGCAGAAAATGAAACAGGGTGGTAAGTCTTGAAGAAGTCTTCAGATTTCAGACTTGTGCAGTATCTAAGATTCATCACCCCCACGAAACTAACAAAAAGCACAGAGGAAGAGAACAGTGGTGCTGATGAAACCTGACCTTTTTTTAGGATCTGTGTTCAGCCTCTCTTTTCCTTCACTGTGCTATTTAAAACTCACCCCTTGCATGTTCTCATGGCCCTTCTTTCCCTGTTTGTGCACTTGAATAATGTTTTGGGCAAGGTGACAGCAGCAGGTGTTGGGTTACTTGAGCAATGTATGTTGGCATCAGGCACCCTGCAGTTACAGCTGGTAACTTCACAGTGAGGGCTTGGCATTAATTTGTATCTTTTTCTCCTTACTGATATTTTTATTTTATTCCTTAAAATATTCAGGAATTTAATATCTTCATCTTATTGCATTTGAAATCTACTACTGTTTCCAAATGTTTGGACAAGGAAGAAGTTGGGACAGAAAAGGTGGTTACGTCTGTTTCCTCAGGAGACCAAACCAAAGAGAAATTGCTAGTTGGGTGCTTTTCAGGAGAGGTTTGATCTTGCAGGTTTCCCCTGACAGTGCAGAACTGGTTTCTGGGGAAGGCTGGTGTCTGCTCTGGGTGCAGTTGGTTGTGCTGAATTACAGGGCAGTGTCTCTGTTAAGAAGAAAATCCTCCTTGAGAATATCTGTGAGCAGAAATTGCTGACTGAAAACATTTTCCCTTAAATCCACTTGAGGAGTAACTTTATCTCCTACTGTTATTAGGTTGGAGGAACCAATGGTAAGAATCTATCTTCCAGTCTGACAGATCAACCCATTGCCGTATGTAAAACCTTAAATAAACTTCAGTTCCAAGTTCTGTCATCTTGTCTTGCCTATGATAGTGATAAATTGGCCCCTATTTTTTGAACAAATACTTTCCTTGGAACTATCAAATTGCTAGATCTGAGAACTGTTACCAAATTTCTTTATATGAGTTGCTAAGATTAAATATTTTCTTGAAAATCAAAGCTTTTCCTACTAGTGTGCAAGACACCTGAGATCTTTCAGTAATTCCTTGTGGTTATGCCAAATCTTTTGATCTCTGGAGCTAGTGGAGGAGAGAGTCTCCTCAAGTGCAGCCCTTGAGTCCCCACAAACCTGCAGAATTGGAAAACAGAAGTAGTGGCCATAGTATCACATTATTGATGTTGTTTCTTTCTTCTTCTGGGACGCTGCTATGGAAACTTGTTGGGGTGATGCATGAACAACTGGGTTGCAAGTGCTTAGCAGTGAGATGTCAGCTGCTGACCTAACAAAAAGCCTTGAAATGCAGCACAATCAACTAACACTCTGCAATGCCTGATTCTGTAGCACGTTTGGTACCGGAATAAGTACGGATGCAGAGGTAGGTTGGGGAAAGTTGGGCTTGTTTGGGAGACACTTAGCGAGTTTTGGGTCATACAGCAAGTTTACATCAACACAGACACAGGAAATGAGTGTTGGGGTTATTCTGAATACTTGCAGACTGGAGCGTGTCATCTGTGGAACCTGAATTGTATCCTGCAGTTACTATGAACACATATTCTGAAATGTTTTTATTTGCTCTTACTTAGAATCTTCTGCCTTCAGTTGAAAGGCAAGATGTGCAAGATCCCTAAAAATACCCATTTTTCATTCTGCTTTCTCATTATTTAGAAAGGAAAGGGAGAAGCTTTGAGATTTTTAATGCCCTTCTCAATCCTAATTTGGTTATAGAGAAATGCTAAATTTTTTTTTAGTGGCATTCAGTAGGAGTGAAGTTTTGTAAGAAGTTCAACAAAATTCTTTTGATTTGGGCATGGAAGCAATAATTGTAGAAATTCTTGTGTGATTTTTTTTCTTTTAATTTCATACCGTATAGTTGGCCTTTGCACTTTAAGAGTTTAGAGTTGTGTATTAATAGTTAACGCTTCGCAACATCCTAAGCTGATGAGATCAATGAAGAAAAAATGACATTTAGAGAAAAAAATCCATGCAAGGCAGTGGTATTAGTGTCCTAGTTGCTGGCTACTGCAATAGCTGATTATGAATTTGACTGCAATCTATTTGTTACTTGTTTCCCCCTTTCTCTCTGGCTGCTTGTAGCTGCCTGGGAATGGATTTCCCACTGGGAAAGCTGTCTCTGATTGTCATGTGCAACTGTATTGCTGACCTTGCCTTTTTTCAAGTGTGGTAGAGCTGGCAGTGTGATGGAGGTACTGGTGGTATTGGCCTGTTCATGACATTTCTACAGTGGTTTCTCTGTCGGGCTGACCTCTGTCAACTTGCTTTGTAGGATGTCTTCTTAATCTGCTTTTCCCTCGTGAGCCCAGCTTCCTTTGAAAATGTCCGTGCTAAGGTAAGGATGAGCTGGTACCATTTTATTTCTGAATGTTCATCAAACTGTTCACTTTGCAGCAGAGCTTGGAAAATACTAGGTGCTTTTTGTTAATTGTTTTTCCCACAGGCCATGTGAAATGCAGTTTGAAAAAGCAGAAATCCATTTGCCTAACTTGTGAGTCATGGAAGTTCAGGGCACATGACACACTTAAGTACGAATTGTTCCTTGATGAACTGATAACAGGAATTTAAGAGTGTTCAGCCAGCAAGGTGCTGAAATCACAAACAGGAGCTTTCCTTTTGGTACAAGTTGAAAAAAGAGTTTCAAAACAAATGCATTTAAAAATTGGATTGATAGCACTTGTTCCTTGCATCAGCCATCCTTCTGCTTGTGCTCTGTGACTGTGGGAGTATTCCACGTCCTCAAACAATTCAGCTGCACAGGGAGGTGTCTCCATGGGCAAGGTGGGGTCAGGGCTCTTCTGGTGTGTGAGGAAAATGCCTTAATGGAACCTTAATGGGCTCCATTTTCAAAGTATATGGAAATAGCTGTTGGCTTCATTAACTTCATTAACAGTGTGTGCCGTTTCCTAACGCTGCCCTGATGGGATCTTGGTGGTCTTTCTACTCCAACTGACCAAAAAGTGAAGGACTGGGAGCCTCCAGCTGTGATGCCCCAGGGCCTGCAGGGCCCCCACACAGGAGACCCCATTTTCTGTTTGTCCTTTCCAGTGGTACCCTGAGGTGCGGCACCACTGTCCCAACACCCCCATCATTCTCGTGGGCACCAAACTGGATCTCCGGGATGACAAGGACACGATTGAAAAGCTGAAGGAGAAGAAGCTGACTCCCATCACCTACCCACAGGGCCTTGCCATGGCAAAAGAGATCGGTACGGCGGCAGCGGGGTTATTGGTGGCTGGATCTGGATCTCGTACCTTAATGAAATGGAATGCCTGGCTTTTATTGTGGAGCCAGCTGGGAGCAGTGCTGCTGGAGCTGTGCAAAGCTGTAACTGTGTCTCTTGCTTCCCCCAGGTGCAGTAAAATATCTCGAATGCTCAGCACTTACGCAGCGAGGCCTCAAGACAGTGTTTGATGAAGCCATCCGAGCAGTGCTGTGCCCCCCTCCTGTAAAGAAGAGGAAGAGAAAATGTCTGCTGCTGTAAACGTCACCCTCCCCCACCCCGTCAACCCTGTGCTTTGCTCAAACAATGGAGCATTCACATGCCAATTTTTTCTGTTATAAATTAGTTCTCTTCCATCAATTATTGAACCAATTGACAGTTTCATGGTTTCATTTGTTTAAAGTATGATCCTTACCTTGCATTCTTCTAAGAGCAGACTCCTGGAAAGCCTTATTTTTAAAATCCTCTTCTTGCTCAATTAAATGTTGCCAAACTATCTGCTGAACTAAGTCGCATTGTTGTGCTACAAACACTAAGCACTAAACTGTTTTTTAAAGATTCTTCTTGAAAATGACTCTAATTTCTGGTAGGAAACGCAAAATCTCTTTCTAGTTTTTCACAGTAAGTAACAGTACCGGGGAATTAGCAGAACACTGCGCTCTAATGTGTTTTATTCTGAACTGTTTTCCCAGCGCAGCCATTGCCCATCTCTGGCAATGACTGACACCCGAGTCACAGTGTAAATGCTTTATCATTGGTAAGGGCTTGGTTGCAATCTAGTTCTTGCTGCTGTGATTGGAAAAACTGTTCTTACTGAAGTGTATCTGGTCCTTTTGACAGCATTGTATTGTGATGGATAAATGGAATTTTGGGTTGGAGCAGGAGATAGTGCCAGACAGTATTTTGACACTGTACAGCTGACTTACACTACACTGCCAGAGTAGCTCAGCAGCCATTTTCCCAGAGGTGCAGTAGTGGAGAGAGGTTGGTGTTCATGGGTAAATTCCTTTGAATTTCAAGTAGGGCATTCATGTAGGTACAATTCTCAATCAGTCATTCCCACTTTTACGTAGTAAATGCTATTCTTGTAGATTTTCTTCTTACTGAGCAATATAACTTGTATTTTAAAACTTTCTGATTGATAGAAGTTTGCTTTTTTTTTCTTTTTTTTTTAGAGTAGAATGTTCAAGCATATTCTCATTTTCCTGTTATTTCTGACCCAGTAAGTTATGCTTTCTGAGGAGCTTTTAGTCTATTAACTAGGTGTAAAAATCATGTGAAGCAGCTTTACACATTTTAGTAATTTTTATATTTTAAACCTCTGTAACTGACAAACCTTTCAGCCATCACTATTTGCAAGGTCCCCCCACTGTAACATGACTAATGCAGCCAAGTGTTCTTTCTGTCACTCCATGTGCAGCATCGATGGCGTAACGGTAACTTGGGTCTGTGAGGTTCTGTAATTAGTGCTAATGTTCTGTACCTTCCAAACTGGCAGGAATATGATGTTGAACTACACCCTTTCAACCACTAAAGCAAAATTTAAAAATAAAAGTTGCAAAATTGTGAAGTTTTTACATTGATCTTTTGCTAATGCAATTGGCAGTATGTTTTGCATGTATGACTTAATAAATCCTTGAATCACAAGTGTGGTAATGTTGGAGTTTCTGAGTGAGTGTCTCGTTCCATGCCAGCACAGTCCTGTGTGCCTGTGTCTCCTCAGGGACAGTGTGCAAAGCCCAGGCTAGAAGTGGTGCTCTGAGAGCCCAAATTACACACAGCCCTTGGCAACAGCTCTGCAGAGGCTTTGCCCTCTCAGTGCCGTTGTTACAGCTCCTGCTGCTGCTTGTGCAGTGGCTTAAAGCTGCTGACACTGGGGGGCAGGTTCTCTGTTCCACTCCCCTCTATGCAAACAGCAGTGCTTTTCCTCTGAACTGGTCACAGTTTGTTTTTACGTGCCCCAGATTCCAGGCTTTTATTTAAAGCCCTGCTCTGTGTGTTGGCTCCTCTCCTCCAGAGTGGCTGCACCCACAGTCGGTGCCCTGGGCCCCTGCAGGCCCCGAAAGCAGCACACTCCCTGCTGGTGCTGTCTGACCTCGTTGCTCTGAGCCAGCACTGGTACCTGACATTGCACAGGAGCCGAGGTTTTATTCTGCATTTAATTTTGTTTCCATATTGAATATCACAGCAAGAACATCCACACAGTTAATTCTCAACCACATCATATTTTACTTACATCAATTTCTTTTAAATAAATGCTGCTGAACCTTAAAAAGGAAAAAAATTAAAATAGTTACACACTAGAAACAAGGAATCCACTTTTTAAAAATCGGTACAACTGGTTACATATTCTTGGCAGAACCAGAGTGGTGCTCAGTAGCTGGAGCTTGAGCTGGTGACCAACATGATTCCAGGGCCTGAACGATTTTTTTTTCCCCTTCTCATTTAGTAGCTTTAGTTTAAAATCAATAAAAGCAGTGATGTTGATCAACACGTACAAAAGACAGGTAGATTAAAGAATATTGCACATGTACATCCAAGCAGCATTTAACCACAACAAGCCCTCCCTTACAACCCCGGGATCCCAGCACAATCTGTAAGAAAAAATAGTGCAATCACTGAGCCTGGGCTCACTCACCTTGCAGCCCTGAGCTGCTGCCCTGCCACCTTCCCTGTGAGCTCTGGCACCCAGGAAGGGCCAGGGAAGCAGCAATGGAGCTCCAGGTGTGGACAAGGTCTGGCAGGGCTCTGCTCTGACTGTGGCCACGCCGTCCTCACACACATTCACTTTGGTCAAGCGTTCAGCTGCTGTGCCAGCGCACACAGGCTCAGCTGGAGCTTCTCACCCTGATCCATTCTGGAAAAGCCCAGCCTTCAGCACAGACACACAATCTGTGCTTTCACCAGCACAACATTCCCCGAGGTCGCTGCAGAGGCAAGGGCACTAAGACCCTTGTTCATTTTATGCAATGTGAGAAAAGTACTGAAATCCACTTAGGCATGAAAGTGGAATGTGTCCTGAATACCTGAAACCTGCAAGAAAGCCTTCCAGGTTGTCCTCCAGCTGTGGTTATACTGCACTGGGGTTGTACTCTCGTGTTTGACAAGACAGACACGATCCATGTTCCTGAGACAAACTGTTCAGAGCTTTGAGCACAACATCTGGCATGTGGTCTGTGATCATCTTGGGACTTATTAAAATGCTGCTGAAGATGGTTTCGTTTGACCATCTTGCCATGTATTTAATATCTGAAGAACACAACCTAGGGAAGAAACACACCACAAATACAAAGGCTCTGTCAGAACTGGAACAGGCAACCTGGAGACTCTGGGCATTGCTCACAGCAGCAGGTGGGATCCCAGAGAGCTGAAGCTCTGCCCTTCAGCAAGCAGCTGGAATTGCTGCCATTAAGCGCCCCTGAGGGCAGAACTGCACCAAATTACAATGAGCATTAACAGGGAAAGAAGCCATCAAAGATTCAAATAATCCTGCTCCCAAAAACATGGGATACAGCCTGAGCAAGGAGAGGGAGGGCGTTAAACACTGCACATTCACATGGTTAATGTCAAATTTAGGGAATAAGTCCCAGTGGTATCAATAGGACACTAGGCAATACATTTAATGC
Organism: Drymodes brunneopygia; assembly: GCA_013400955.1. Classification (NCBI taxonomy): domain Eukaryota; kingdom Metazoa; phylum Chordata; class Aves; order Passeriformes; family Petroicidae; genus Drymodes; species Drymodes brunneopygia. The sequence goes on along the minus strand of VZTZ01010930.1, from coordinate 290,728 downwards.
TGCACATAGGATGCACCATTCTGTAAAATCCCAAATATGGGATTGAGGCCCCATGATGGGGGCTCTTCTGTGCTAGTCCTGCTTTAAAAAACCCCATGATTAACTGCTGTGCTGTGGAGTAGAAGACAGAAAAGAAATTAACTCAATAAAGTAGAAGAGCAGCCATTGGGAATACATGCCCAGGTCAGAGGTGTTCCAATATCTAACTTGTAAAACCAGTATTAAAATCAGCAGAAATTAAAAGATGGGAAGCTTAAACAAAATACTGATCTACTGAATGGGAGGAAAAAAGTTAATTTCTTCTCCAATCCTTTTCTTTCCTCTCTGTAGGGATAATTTTTTTTTTCTTCTGTAAGGTAGTCTCGTGCAAGTTAGAGATGCTCTTATTTCTGTTTCAGAACACAACGAGAGGATATCAGGGCCTGCCTGGCTTATGGACTGTTTCAGGTTGCTTTGTCTAAAAATCCCAACATCAACAAAAAAATCACACAAAAAAACCCCTGAACATGACACTGCCCCAACAAAGCCTCAATCCTCACCCTTCCAGCAGTTTCAGCTTTCTGGTGCCTTTGTCTCAGCTTCCTGCATCCACAGAAAAGCAGCAAATGATAGGCAAAACTACAGACTGTGGGTACACACTGGGTAATGGGGCAGCTGCAGCTCTGCAGCCTGGCTGGGTCAGCATTCCAGGCAGGACTGCACCTCTTTCTAATCACCAATGTTCATGGGGCTGCTCAGTAATGAGGTATTTTGTTACCACTTTACCACTACCAGGATACATGGCACATCTGCAGTGTCGGACAGAAACTGCAGCCTGGCAAAGCTGAACTTGCCAGTCTAAAAGTCCTCACTTCAACAGTTGCAATAAATGGGCAGGATAAGGCATAAAGAGAACAATGTCCAGGGCTTGAAATAAAACAGAAAGAAGTTGGGAGGCACAGAATAGAAACTGAAAACTGGGTAATGTGCAATAACCAAAACTGGATACTGGAGATGCAGGTAAGTCACAGAGCTGGAAATGTGTACTTGGAAAGGGACAAGGAGCTGAAAGTAGACTTTAGGGAGACAGGAGAGTGGAATTCATCATTCCACTTACCTCCTAGAGCTGCATTCTTCAACAATGTGGATAATCTTTCCAGGCAGATACAGATGAGGATACTGAGGGGGTGAATTCAAGTGCGGTTCTTCCTCAAGGGCATTGTAGGAAGGCGACCGATGAACCATCAAGCTCTCCTCGGCCAGGAGGGGCTGGGTCAGGGCATCCTGGCTCCTCCCATCCAGCTCTGTGGGGAAGTCATCAGGATCCCCTCCAAACACCTCGTACCAACACCCCCGCAGCAAAATCTGGTACTGAAATCAGAGAGAACAACAGTCCAATTGAAGTTTGCATCTCTTCAAGGAACCTATTCTAGTTGTGTGCTTGCACACACATCATCTGAAAATACAATTAAAAGATTAAAAATTACTTTATGCACATGCTCCCCAAACTTTGGTAATTATCTCCTTGCTGAATTTTCCCACAGTAACATTCATTTCAACGGTATGGATCCTAAGCCTCCAGTAATACTACAGAAAACATTACCATCTTTACCAGCTGAATTACTCCATGTGGATTCTGCTCTGCAGGTTTAAGTTGTTTTTTGGTTTTTTTACACCTGTAACTTCTAATTGTCCATTATCTTAGTCTGTGTTTATGACATCACACAGACCCTCTGCTCAACTCATCCCTGGGACTACATGGAAATCCTGTGGGTATGGCAAATTCAAATTCAGATGTTCAAAAATGGCAGTTCTGAATCTTTAAGCCACACCTCTACACCTCCAGTGCCATCCTGCCTGACACCACAGGGATCCAGCACTTTCAAAACTGTGTTTCCCACTAACAGTAAAAAGAGGTAAAGAATTAACACTGTAACAGAGAAATATTTGCTTTCCAAATGAATTCTGGCAGTAATATTAAAGTAAAATCATTAATTTGCTTACCTACTGGCACTAGTTATTACACTATTAAAAGTAAATAATCTTACTGACTTTTCAAAATTTTAGCCGTTTGGGTTTTTTTCCCATTTTTGTTTTTTAATAGTTTCCTTTTATCAGCAAAATTAGAAAACAGATAATTTCAGGTCTTTGATGTTGTAAACTGGTATACTGGGAGTCTGACTGAATCCTAATCTCCAAGAATACAACTTTAGGATAGGATAGGAAACTAACACAAATGTCACTGAATCAAAAGCAAACAATTTTGTTCTAAAACACAATTGTAACTCTCAGCTTTAAGATCAAAAATACACATACCAGCACTCACTGCATTCAAACTGGGGCTTAACCCAGGTAACAATTCCACAATTTTAACCAGGAGCTGCATTTGGTTACCTTGGGTCTGTTGCAGTTTGCCACAATTCTCACTATTCTTCTCTTTAAATCCTCCATGTTGGGCATACTTAACCTGTTTAAACACAAAAAACAAAGTAAAGCAAAGGCTCCTATTGTCTGCTATCAAACACATCTCCAAATATCAATTTAAAAGTATTCTCATCTCACCTTGCAACGAGGTCTTTTCCAACAATGACTGAAACAATGAAGTGCTTAGTGTAATCTGCAAGTGATTTGCTTAAAAAAAAAAAAGAAAAAAGACAGTTTAGATGCACTAAGGGGATAAGCACACTTTAATTTTAGGATGATCATTATGATTCAGTAAAAATACAAGCACGTGGCAGCAGCATTTGTAGTAAGTGCCTCAGAGGGCATTCAGACCTCCCTGCTGAAGGTGACAGAGTAACTCCAGTGCTGACTCTAAGGGTGTGTGGATGTCCAACAGGCCAAGGCAGACAAGTTAGGTGAGCATTTTTCTGGAACATTTATTTTAAACTCTAATTATACTGCCTGACAGAATGCCCTAGATGTGTTTCATTCTGTAACGCTCCACCAAGAACTCAACTGTAACTCCAGATGGAGCAAATTAATTTCTCCACATGAAGAACATACAAACTCTTCCCACAGTCAGTCCACAGCTACAACCTAACACACCTGGCAGCTGCCTTGACTTTTACAGCTTAGACACAGAACCAAGCAACAGAAGCCTCTCACCTTAAGAGCCCTCCTGGGGGAGAGAAGGCGTAACACCTCAGTGTGGGGAAGGAGTTCCTGAGCATGATGGCCAAGATAGACGCTGTCCCACCACCCAAACTGTGACCAACTATCACAAGTTTATATTCCTACAGACAGGAAGACAAACTTAGGTGGACACGGATAACAATGTGGGTAATATTTCTGACAAACCAAATTATTTGGAAGGTAACTTACTGGGGCAATTGTGAAAGCCTGGTTTAAAATTCCATCATTTATTAGTTTTCGATAGATGTAATTTGCAGCCTGAGTTATTCCCTACAAGAGAGCAGTTCGGGTTAGAAAGGTATAGCTAAACTGAGGTGTGATACATGTACAGTTTAAATACAATCACAGAACAACTTTTTTTTTGCAAAGCTGGTCTCCTTTTTAACATCCTCCTAACAGAGCTCTGGTTATAACCAAGAGGTCTGTATGTATTGTATGTATGGGTTAGAAAGGCTTTGGGGTATTTCATAAGGACATTAAGTCTGACAAGAGGATTAAAAATTCTACCTTGCAGTGCCAGAGGCAGTATTTGATGCACCAAACACTGAAATAATTTGTGCAATCCATCTGACAGGGAGAATATTCTTCTGTTTAATAAAGGATCCCAGGTGTTTATAGCTTGCTACTGCTGAGCTGATCTACAAAGAGCCACAGGCTGCACACACCTTATGCACAAACCCATTCTCCAGAACCTCCTCCAGTGTCAGATCTTCACAGTCTGCTGACAGATCAGTGAGAATGTCCTGTGAACAAAGCCTTGGTCAGAGCTCCCTGCAGGGCTGGGGGGGTCACAGGTTGTGCTCTGCTGCTCACCCCTGTCACAGGGACATCACCAGCTGGCTGCCAGGGGTGTGAGCAGCACAGCACATCCCCCCACACCACCACCCCAGCAACCACACAGCAACCACAGCTCCAAGCCTGGTGACTCCAACTGCAAATACCCCATTACAGATGCACCTCCACTCACAGTGACTTGGAATTACCACTCTCTCTCTTCCAGTAGGCACAGGGAATATTACCCATCCAGGGGCAGGGGGGCTTACATCTTAAACCTGGAAGACTCATACCTGTGAGTGAGTTATTTTAACATGTGCCAGAGTAACACAATTTCCTCTAGTCCTGGGAGTTCAATCATTTCTATAAAGCTAATTATTGATATCAGATGGATGATACCTCAAAAGACAAGGTTCCTCTCACTGCAACCACAATAGCTTCTTTTTTGTGATCCAAAGCAACAAAAAATGGAATCTCATAGATCTAGAGGAGAAAAATGCAATCAGTAAAGACACCAACTTTTTGTAAGGGCAAGCACTCATTCTCACCTTCTGGAAGCTCTTATTGAGATCCATATTGTACTATGGAAAAAAGCTGAATTGGTCTCTTATCTAGTCAGTCTAAGTGCCTTTTTACAATACTGAGACAGATTAATATCCCTGGTTTTGTGGCTGTTCTGACAGATTGGAAAAGAAATCTGAATTGAACGTTTTCATTTGGCTTTGCATCTTGCACTTCATAAATGCTGAAGGCAAACTAGACCCTTCACCCCTTGCTTTCCCTGAATTAATCACTACAGCCTGCTGAATGCAGATTATTTACCTTGTTGTGAAAACTGATATGAATGAAGTCTCTGTACTGCAGTCCTGTTATTTTTAGGATGGATCCAAAGTGAAAGTTGTAACGATCACTGCCCGTTATATCAGAATCTGTTGGTCTATTTCTGCAACTAACAAACACAGAAGAGAAAAACTTTCATGTTCCAATTTTTTAGGTTTCCTTTCAAGGAATCAAACTCTGTTAAATTTGCAGAAGGCCTTCTGTCAGGAATCAAAAGTGCTTTCTTTTTGCAACAGCACCAGTAATCTGATGCAAGATGTTACCTCTGCCTTGTTACAGGACCATTGGCAGAGCAAACAGTGCAGTAAGAAAAGAATTCTTAAGATTACACGCTGCTGAGAGGAAATACAAACAAGGAAAAAGGAAATTCAAAAACAAATCTGCACAGCAATCTTATGTTTTATCCACAGCATTATGTGATAATTTTTTCTCCAAGTGATTTGTATTTCAGTAGGTTATATTAGTATTTCCTGTTAGTAATTATGAAAATCATTCTTACAGTCACAAATATCAGTGGTCACATGCAGTAATCCTACACAGCAATATGCAAAATAACACACTGACCATAAACATTTTTGAGTAAAGGGTTCAAAAGGAACAAAAAGGAGGCTGAAGGGACAGGGAACTTCTGCCAATTCCTTAGGACAGGGGAAACTATTGATAAACTTTTATATCTATATGCATATCTGCACCCAAATGGCACCTCTAAAAAGCCTAATTTTAAAATATGTTGCATTTAATTAGAATTCTTCCTTTGTAATTTTGCTAAATGAATTTTTATCTCAATCACAAACTTTTCCCATTAAAAAAAGCCAATCTGTTTGAGGGTGGAAAGACATTGGAATTTTGTTTCTCTGAATTTGTGAAAGATAAACTCTACCAGTCAAGCTCAGGTACTCCCAAGAGTGATATAGTTTAATGCAATAAAAATACTGTTACTGTAACTATTTTATTTCTGCTAACACTAGCTAAATAGAAGGCATTTATGTGTTTTTAAGCTCTTGGGTCAAACCTACCAGTCACCATTGAGCTTACAGAGTGCAGTATATGGGTTGGTGTACACGTAGTAGGGCCAGCCATAGGCAGCTGCAGCAAACAGCATGAAGTGAGCAGCATTCTCCAGCTCAACATCCAAATCATCAGTCTGGAAGCACACAGGGAGAGAAAAGGAAGCAGAGAGAGGGAGGAAGGTGTGTTAGGCAGCCTCAGAATAAAACTGAACACAGGCTAGTGAAAATCAAGGCATGATGAAATACACACTACCCAAAAGGAAAACCTCAAGGTCTAAGAGGAACTAAAAATAGCCACTCATATTTCAGGAAAAAGTCTGTGTTTATTTACATAGCTACACAGCTCAAGGATATTGAAAAGTTCTCAATGAATCTTTTTTTTCCAATGCTGATACATTGATAAGCTCAATGCTGAAAACAACACTCACTCCAAATATGTTACCTCAGGATTTCCAAGGGAAGGCTAAAGAGTCTGTAGCAGATCTCTCTGGTACAGACTTCTAAAGCACAACCCCATCACACTGGGGGATTTGAAAGGAAGTTGACAGAGATGCACTGGCTGAAGTAATACTACACACATCTATGGAACACAGGCCAAAAGGAGAGGAAAAAATTTACATAGGCACTTTTCCACTGAAGACTAGCAAAAATAAATTAGGAAACTAACCCACCACCTGCAAGCATTTAAAAGACGCTTTTTGCTTCTTACCTTGTCTGAGTATTTCCAGCAGACAAACAGCCCACAATACATACTAGAAGACCACCTGCTCAGTTCTACATAAACAGTACCAAATAATCATTCTCCCTCTGTTCCCTTTCTCTCCCAACTGTTCAACCTAGATAGTTCCTTTTTTGCACTTAATTCCCCATTCAGATATAAGTTATACTCATGCAAAAGCAGAAAAATGTTTTGACCACACACTTATCAATTTGCATTTATGCAAATGCATTCACTGCATTTATGAATAACTTACATTGTTATGAGTTCTTATTGCAGCATTTAATTTTGTTAAAAGAATAACCAAAACCAAAAAAAACCCTCTACAGAAAGAGTGCATTCCAATTTGATCTGGCACCATTTCCTAGAATAATTACACCAGAGGCTGCACCAACACAATCTTACCACGAGAGACGATGGAGAATGACACAGGACTTCTTCAGGCTCTTTGGGGCAATTTTCCATTTTATCTTGCTCTTGATGGAGCAGAATCAAACCAGCTGCTATGTCACTTGGCACCAGATCAGTGTCCTGCACAAAGACAGGGAAGACTGTAAAACCACCCCATACCTCACCGTGGCAGAACTCTCTGAACACAAGCACGGCCCTCCCCCTTACCGAGAAGTAGTTGCGGAAGAGCTCGGCGATGCTGGTGAAGGCCACCCGGTGGTCGTCGTCCTGCACAATGCAGCAGCACAGCAACCTGATCCTCTTCTCCCACACCCTGGTGGCTGAGCTCTTCACGTTGTACAGCAGCTGCCCTGACTGGCTGCTCTCCAGGTTGCGGCTCACACCGTCAGGCAGGTAGAACGTCTTCTTCCCCCCGAGGGGGTCAAAAACAATGACAACTCCAATGATGGTAAAGACGATGATAATCCAGCTGCCAGACAGGAGGGAGTGGGATGACAGACTGTGAAACCAGACAATGTTGAGAAGCGTGCAAGAAATCCCAACTACAGGTCCTGGCAGACCAAAACCGAAGCCAAGTATGGAATTTTGTGTGGGGACCTCTGCTGCTGTCCTGAGGGTGCAGCTCTTTGGACTGGGCTTGCAATACTCTTGGCACCAGAATAAGGCTGTTGGCTCTGTTCATACATGGCACCAAACCTGGATTCACAGCCCTGTGCTTTGGAAGCAGCAGCCCAGAGAACTGGCAGCTCCATTTTTCACTACCAGCTAAGTGATCAGGTTACTACACTCTTCACATTTATCTGGTTTTCTATACTCCCATTGTCCCTTCCTACCCTCTCTGACCTTCACCTCCTTTCCCTCACTGCAGGACATGCTCTCTCTCCCAAGGCAAGCAGCCTTTTTAGGGAAGGATACCAACTCATTTTCCTTTTCACATACACTGTCAAGCTCAGATTTGTGGGAAGGCACCTTTACCTTGCAATAACTGTTCCAATGATGCCATTTATCACAGTCTTCTCACACTGCACACTGTTGTCTGACACCCACACAGCTCCTACAACAGCCCAGACAAATTCAGGGAAATACAGAAGCAGGCGAGTATAAAGTATTTTGGGAAGTGATTTTCTTGGGCCTGGATTAGAAATTGTTCCTGAAATTAAAGAGAGAATTTAAAATAAGAACAGTTCACGAATGCACCTCAAGCACATAAAACCCTGTCTGGAAATATGAACTTTCTGGACTTTACAGAAAGTAAGAAACTTAAGTGAAATTCTCAAGTTCTTTCATACTAATGGAAAGCTATCATTGAAGCTAAGAAAAACAACAATGGATTTATAGCTGTGATTCTTAGAATCGACTCTACCAAAACCCAAAACAACTCTAGCCAGAGACAGTTCTGCACTGAACTTGAGGCAGCAGTGCAGTGCCCAGCTTAAGCCAAAGCTGTATCCAGGAACACCTACAGTTCCTCATGACTCTGGGGGCTTGCTTTTATTATTCTTATTAGTTTTATATTTTATTATTATATTGCTATTTTGTTGGGCTACAATGAAGTTTTGTTAATGGAGTTACTAAATCATAATAGGAGAACAAAAGTAGGACCACTACCAGGACAAATACTTCTCAGGCTATTTTCTGCATTGTTAATTTATTAATAACCTCTTCGTTTTAGCACTCAAAGGCAATAAAAAAGGGAGTAACTTTTGGCCAGCTCATCTCCTTAAACCAGTTTGCTGATCCTAGGGTAATGAGGTAGCGGGGTGTGCGTGCTCAGGTGTAGACAAGTAATTTGTAAGGGCTGCAGAACAAAAACAACTTTGGGAACTGTTTTCTAATTACAAAGCTGTGGTTCACACCCAGTGATAAAGCTGTTTCAAAAGTCCTCGATCCAGAGGGTGCTTTTTCCCATTCCCAGGTTGCAGCAGCGTGGTTGCTTACATAGACATAATCAGATGGAACTGCGGTTCCTCTAAACAACTTTTCCTTTCTCAGCACCACCCCAGGGTGTGAGGGCTCCAGCCAGGCTCCCTGCTGGCATCACCAATTGCCAGGACAGCGCAAGGGCTGGTGCAAGACCCAGCACACCCAAAACCACACATTCCAACCCCAGTCCAGCACACCTTACCCTTTACACTCATTACCCTTTATTTTCCTGGAAATTTAGTCTCAGAATTCTTCCATTTCTCAGCTACAATGGCCTCGTATCTGTACTTTGATACTGAACAAGATTCTTTTATCACTGCTATTCACAGTTACATCTCTCACCTCAGCAACTTTGGTTAGAGCCTGGTGCTAACAACACCAAGGACATGGGTTTGACCTCTGTATGGCCCATTCACTTAAGAGCTGGACTCAATGATGCTTGTGGGTCCCTTCCAACCCAGAATATTCTGTGAAACTTTGATATAAACAGCATGGTCTGGCTGATCTCACTTCCCCTCCTCTGGAAACTCTACGAAAACCAGCGGTCAGATTCAAGGCCAGGATTATCATCCACACCTTTGCTCTGTCATAGTTTCTCTTCATGTACTCTTAAAATTGCTTAAATGAAAAGAAGTATAAATACTTATTTACAGAAGTATAAATACTTATTTTCAGTGTGTCTCAATATATTAGAAGCTGTGGAGTCTCATCTGTTACTCCAGGCACCACACACATATTTCAAATTAATCTTCTTAACATTATTTCAATGATCAGGTGCCTCACCAGAAGAAAGCTTTCCTAGCAATTTTAACCCAAAATGAACCATTTCTATAAATAATTAGAAGTTACATTGGGTTCCTTACTTCCATTCAGCCATTTATTTCAAGCAGTGGGTCCTGCTCTGTTTAACAGTACTCAATGTCAGTTTTATTATGACATTTATACGATTCCCTTTTGTGTGTGTTTTTCCCCAAGCAGCCCACTGCAACTAAGGGACTTTCTCTAGACATGACTAAACCTGCCTATGCAAGGCAGAACTAACAGGATGCTTCAGATGATTCTGGATACACTTCCCTAAATTCCTGACAGAGAGGTGGAGCAGTGTTCCATCAGAGGTCATGCCTAGAAAGCTTTTAGGATGCTCTCATGGCAATGAACCATTAGCTGCACTAAGCTGTTATATCTAATTATTATATTAGATTCCAGATTAACAAAGGTAATACTATTAAAGCAAATATGTTAATGCTGAAGGAGTTTTTCAAGTCTGACTGCCATTAAAACACTTCAATTTTCTCGTAGCTTTTAATGTCAGCTCCAGATTAAAACCACACATCTATTACAATCCCACTAGATAAACACCAAATATCATTATCAACTATTTACCTTGCATACTGACGTATACGAGAGCAGATAACGCACATATTATGGAAGCCAGGAGAAGGAGGAGGCCGAGCAGGTAGCTGTGCAGCAGCCCTCCCCCGGGACAGTTAAACTGCCCCTTGTGAACCGCGTAAAGGACAAGGATCCCGATCCACCTGCCGGGAAGGGAGATAACAGCAGTTACAGCAGGAAGGGCCTGCTGCGGAGTGATCACCTGATCGACAGTGGTCGTCTTAATGAAAGCACTGCCCGAAGATTAGCAGCCAGGGACCTGTTACATAAGGAAAGTGTCAGGATGAAACCACTACACGAACACTCAGCAGGAATTACAATCCAGCCGAGCACAGACCGAGCCACAGGCTCGCTGCCTGGTGCTACTCACTCTCCCCCTCACATCCCAAAGCACGGCGGTGGCGGACACAAAGCAGTCCCCGTAATAATTACGAAACCACACGAGCGCTCCTCGCAGATTAAGCCCCGCGGGTGCCGGCGGCCGGAGCGCAGCAGCAGCGCCGGCACCGCACCGGGCGTGCTGTGCTGTGCCAGGGCCCGACAGCGCCCGGGCCCGGGCACCTCTGAAGCCGCNCGTAGGGCGGATTGGGGCCGTGACGTTCGTGCCCCGTGACGTCACACCGCCCCCGAACAAGGCTCCCCCAGGGCCGCTGAGTGACGTCAGGGAGCGAGCCGGGACAGGGCCCTGCGCTCCCTCGGATCCCAGCGGGCTCCGCCACTCAGCACAGGCGAGACAGGAGAGGGCAGCACCGCAGCTGCACAGACACGGCTCGGCCGGGCCTCGCAATGAGAACCAGCACAGAGTACGGAGAGAACGCTGGCACATGAAACTGAAGATAAAACAAAACACACCAGCACCGAACGCTCCTCTGCACCAGGCTGAAGACTGAGCTCTTACTAAACAAGCACAACTCAGCCATCATTGCTTCCATCGGTGATAATGGCCCTCAACGGCTTAAAACCTTTGTATTTCAATAGAGCAATGACATTAAGCAACTCGTGCTCACCACTCTGCATCCACTCCCAGGCAAACAGAAAACTTACATGTTCAAGAATAAAAAAAAGAAAAAAACCCCGAAATGTTTTCACCATTTCATAAAGTGTTTATTGAGGATGGTAACACAGGATAAATCATGCAACAGCTCAGTAAAAAAAGGGAATCATTTAAAGGATGAAGAATGGTAACTGGTGCTGCTGATTCTGAAAAGTTTATAAAAAAAATATTAATTGTCCAAAAGTGACATCGAAAACCACTTGAAGCTGAACATGGAAGTTGCTTATACAGCATTCATTAATAAGAAAATGTAGATATTGTTTAAAATGATCACCCACAGATTTCTGTAATCAACAACTTACAAAGTCTCCCATACCTACAGCTGTAATGGTGGAGCAGGGCTGGTCATCCAAGATATTTAACTTTCTCTTCCTGAACAAACAACACAGTCACAAACATTTGCCACTAATTAACACAGCTGCATCTCTTACCCCTCACGAGCTGGGCTGCCAAGTGCTTTCATTATTGGGATTACCTTCCCAGACACCATGGCAGAACAGGAACGGGCCCGTCCTTGTGGCCTCAAGTGATTTCCTCACTGCCCTCTTGCCATCAGTCTGTTTTAGAAGGGGAACAACTACAAAGTGTGCCTGTTCCACTTCTAGCACCAACATCTGTTTTTGAATAAGGAACTCCATGTCAGCAGATGGCACAAAGACTGGGCACCAGCACATCACATCAAACATCGGTGGTTTCAGATTTAGAGTTGACATATATTCGCCTTTTGGAAAAAAAATAAATATAGTGGAATGAAAACTGAATCAAAGGGAAAGAACAGATGACTACCATCCATCAAGGATGCACATATTTGTGCACTGAAAAAAATAAAAGAAAAAAAATCAGTCATTTCAAAGAAAATCTTGAAAATTAAAAAAACGTTTGCACTTGTTCCTGGTCATAAACAATCTCACAAAAATCTCACTTTTGGAACTATTCCAATTGAAACCATACACTGAATTTATTAATACAGTATCAGTTTCTTTATGTAAAAAATCTTTATACATAGTAATAAAAAAGATAAAGGCAAGATGCATCAAACAGAAATCTGCTGGTTGTTTTTCCTCCGTTCTTACAGAGCCGCTGATGACTACCTGCACTATAAAGAGCTGTGTTTCTGACTTTCTGTCTCAAGCATCTTCACCTTTGCTTGTGATAAGGATTGTTCTGTCCAAGCATCCAAAAGGACAGATGCTGGTGATGTTTTGGCACTTACGCTGGCAAACTGAGCTTCTTTCCCTTGAGAACTGCAAGGAAAAGTGGGAAAGAAAACAGTCAGCAAAACAAAGTTGTGATGTAGGAGAAGCACAGACTTAAAATGTCAAAGGGATTAAAACCTTTCACACCAAATGGGTCCACTGCAGACAGTCCTCCCAGGCTGCCTCTGTCTTTCAATACATAATGGTAAAACTAGAATTTAACAATTCTAACCTTGTCCTCCTGTGGCACCCTGGAATTCCCACTTTTCATCCTCATAGGACATACTAGCCCCTCACCACAGCCTCTCAAGAATTATGACTAAAATAACACAGCCCCATGCAGCTTTGTGGTTACATGATGGAAGCTGAAAGGTGAGTAAGGGCAGAATTATTAATGCACCCAGCAGAAGTATCTGCTTTTACACTCAGTATAAACAGAAACATCCAAAACACATGCAACTCTTATGGTATTTAAACCACTGAGAAGGGTGTCTGTAAGCATGGGATCTGCATGGAACAGTGTACACGGACAGGGGAAGCAGGAGGATCATGCTTATCCATGGAAAGCAACAGCAATATATATTTAGCCATACTTACTTTCAGTTTTTCCAAATGTTCATCAGACCATTTATACTCTACCCATACACAAAGAAATGCCCTCCGCTAGCAAAAAGTGTACTTGATACATTAAGGATATTTCAGAACTAATTTGCATACAGAATTAACGAGCTCATAATGCCAATGGAGCAGATCCCTATGAACCTTTTAACTGCTACAATCCACAACCTGAAGCTGGAAGCTACTGCACTGCTTACCTTTTGTAACATACAAATAGAAGAAGTCACAGTACAGAACGGTCTGGACCACACCAGCAACAACAGCTATGAGGTCAAAAAATCCCTCAAAGTAGTAGCGCCAAATCCAGTTGACCAAGTACAAGGCACGGTACAGACCCAGGAAGAAAAGATAGTGAGTAGTGATGGTCTCTGCTTCCCCAGTTTTGCTGATCATAAAAAGTTGAGGGAGAATAGCAACCGATTCAAGATAGATGGAGAAGGTCCACAGTATCTGAAAGGAGAAAACCACAGGTATATTTAACTGATATATCCTACTGATAACAGCAGGACAGAAAACATTTGGCTTGGCTTGACTTCTCACTCGCTAGCAATGTTATGGATGAATACCTATTCATACAGGTACAGTATTTTGGCAAACTTTCCTTGGTACAGGAATAACTAAGTGAAGGCTTCATAATCAACCAGAGGATGGGAGGAGGGAACTCTCCTGGCAGACAGCAGACTCCCCAAACCAGCTCTCTGCTGAGCTGGCACACACAGGTTTACTTGTGAGGGACTTGTGTGCATCCAGCTCAATTACCATGAAATACAGCTTAGAGAGTCCATGCTGTGAAAGCTGCAGGGACAATGAAGTCATTTTTATCCCCCAATGTTCTTCCATTTTTTATCTATTTGTTTAAAGAATGAGTTAACACAGAACAAAATTCAAAATATGTCTCTAAGTGCTGCAATTCAAATTCCCTTACTCTATAATATTAACCCAAATATAAAAATGCAGCTCAATCCACGTAAAACAAACATCTGAAGTTATTCTGTTTCATAGGAAAAATTACCTGTTTAAACTCTCTATAATTAAAATTTAAATATAGCTTTTCTGCAATTAAACACATAGCTGCATTTTAAACATAATGCAATTCTTTTTAATAGTCTAGACCATTTGCAAATCTATAAAATTTAAGTAGTAGTATAATTCCTTTTGTTTTCACCAGGTGGCACCAACCATTCACAAACTGCATTGTTGGGGATTTCTTTAACAAACAGAACAAAAGGAATTCTGAATTAATACAGCCATCAGAGTGTACTGGGAAAAACAGTGTCTTCTGCTTAATAAAATAATCAATGCTGACAACAATGCTTGTCTCCTGAGGTGCCTTGAATTTGCACAGACATCTGCACCACACAGATTGGTTGAGGAAGAGATTAGCCTGAAATTACTGAACATAGACACCCTTCCACCACTCACTGGTCAGGCTAAAAATGCTCATCCTTATGTTCTAAACATTTCAGGGAAAAAATTATCACCTCCTGCCCACAACCAACTCACCTCCAGTGGAGAGAAGTCATGATTGACAAGAAAGGAGAGCCCACCAACAGGAACTATCAGAAACTCCACTCGGAAGGTGTCATGGTTTCCATCGTAGGTGGCCTTGAACTTCATGTAGATCAGGTACACAGTGGCGTACGAGCAAGCGATGTAGATAAGCTGAGGGCAAGGAAAGAAACAAAACACCCCAAAACATTCCACAGAGGTTCCAGGATGAAATCACACTCCCTAAATAAGTGTGGTCTTTTATGATTCTTTGCATTGTTTACATGGTTTTGCAGCCTGTTGGTGGTGCTTAACTTTTGTCAGCAGAGTAATAATTCAAAATGAGTGACTCTGGGCTTTGTTGCTTTAAAAGCATCACATGCCCGTGGCTGAAGTGACTGCCCAAAGGTGAAGACCCTTTCCAGAACTAAGGAAGTGACTGGAGAAGAAATACATGTTCTGCAACTGCAGGGGAAGCACTGGCCTCAAACATTTAAGTTAAAAATGTGCAGGTACATATACACAATAATAATGGAAGGGGCCTTTCCACATTTAAAAACCCCAGCATGGTGTGGCTCATGTGGCAATTAAAAAAATATTCAACAAGCCCTATTCAGACAACCATTTAACATATCACAAGTTAGCTGATTTGCTTTGGACCTTTAAACATCTCTAATATCTGAAGAGCAGCAACTGGACATTGGTTCTTCACCAACCAACAGGCCACAAAACCTGCAAGACTAAGACACTGATAGAAGCATTGAACCAGAATTCAATTTGAGCTGATGTCTAACCATTTTGAATGGCTATGGCACAGCAGACTTTATAGCTATTCCCCGTGGAATAAGCAAAAAGCTTCCTTTTACAGGTGAGAAAACAGAACCAGAGAGAATCTAAGACTTTCTAAAGGTCAGTCTGCCATCATCAGGACAGAGCTCATTGTCCTGGAGTCAACACAGTACCGCAGACTAGACAAATATTTTAGCTTCTGCCAGCTTCAGCACAAAGATTAAATGTTCCAAACAATTTATCACATTAAAAAAGGGTTCTCTGCAACGGAGAAGTAACAGATTAAAAACCCCACTGTTTGCAGAAGCTATTAATCACTAAATACTCAGCTCATAGATACAAAATCCTACAAATACTGCACTAAGGAGCTGAGATTCCAAAGGCTCTGCTACATGAGCACCCCAGCTGAGTGGAGATAAAGAACCACAGGACAGGATACAGGGAACCTTTACTACAGGTGTAAACTAATCACAGCTGGTATGGTCATAGAAGACACGAAGAGTGTGAATGAATCAAAACTTCTTATATTACAGATTTCTTCATCTCAAGAATCTCAACTTCTCAACTAAAGCTCTCTCAAGTTCTCAACAACTGTGTAACATTATATACTCCTAAATATATATGAATATAACACGAAATTGTGTTTGGACACTCAAGCAGCTTCATCTTGACACTACAATACTGGGCTGAAAAGACAATTATATCCAACAGTCTTATTAAGCAGTAGCCTTTGAAACTGAGGTAGAGGGTACCATTTTGAAAGTTAGCATTTCCACATTCATTTCTTTTCTGGTTAGGAGGGCGGCAGAACAAAGATGTGGTCATGGCCCTGAATCACAATGAATGAATAAATAAATGGCAAAACTCCCCTATCTGCTCCTTTAGTGCTGGTACCTAATGGTACCTTCCAATCAGAAATTACATATGGAAAAAGCTTCTGTTTCAGGAATATTTTATTTAATCCATAGCTCTTCATCTATACTGTTAATATTAAAATTTAAGCATACACATTGCTGGAAAGCGAGTGTGAGTTTAAGACACAAAACTTTATTTTACAGTATTATTTCCCTAATTCTTCAGCACATTTTGCCCTATTGATTATTTAGTTTTTCTTCTTGACAAAGTTATACTACCCTCTAAATGAAAGCTGAAAAGCATCAAGAAAATCCAAGAACAAAGGTATGGGATTTAGAAAAGCACAAATATACTCCCCTCTCCTAGACTACTGCTTTATTTTCTTGTACTCAGCACCAGAAACTGCAGGAATGAATAAGTAAACTCAAGTTCAGGCTCACTGACATTCAGTGGGCAAGTGACAAGGGTATAACTCACAGAAACTACATTCCCTAGAGCTTACTCCTGTCAACTTTTGATCAGTCTCTGACCAGACATTAGCTGCAATTCTGGCAGTGCATCCTGAATCCTGATTTACTTTGTAGTGAATAAAAGGAGATTTACTTGTGCTTTAATGTCTCAGTTGAGAAATACAGTTTATTTGAACTATTCTTCCAAAAGCCTGTATTTTCAGTAACCAAAATGCCATTTGTTCTAAATGTCACAGTCCTGATACAAAGTATTTTAAAATTGCATGTAGGATGCAGAAAAAAAAGTAGGATTTTGAGTCCATCTTCCATTCTTTATCCAAAGCCTATCTAGAATTTACTCTGTAACCATTGTGCAGTGGGCCATTCAAAGTGGCTTTTATTAATGAAATTATGCACTCTGCTTGCAACATCACTAGCTTTTCTAACTCTTCAGTATACTCTACCTTCATAGATGTGTTATACAATGAAATGAATGAAGTGAAGAGGTCCAGGTAACGGGTAGTGAAGACCAGTGCAAACAGAAGCTGGCTTTTCCCAGAAATACCTAAAGTGATAAAGGAAATAATTAATCATTCAGAAAGTGATGAGGTGCTTCGAAACACTTGATGCCCAGGATGAGAAAGGATATATCCTTAAGCAAGCTGATCATAAAATCAGGACAAAATCCAAGTTCCCAAGCTGCACAAACAGAATTTTAAGCCCATATAGCTCAGTAGTGTGAACAGAAGTTCCCTTGTACTGGAAGAGGTGCTGGCACTACACAAGGTTTAGAAGTTACTCACAGCAGGTAGTGTCATCTCCAAAAATATCACCTGTAAGCTATCTGTTCTGTATTATCACTGGGCAGGGCTGCATTAACTTTCAGTTCTCAGAGTGCTGCCATATGCCTCAGTACAATCTTTAGACGCTGAATAGCTGGAGAGGTGCAAGGGCAATAGACAGAACAGACCCAGTGACAAGCAGAAGGTGTGCTGGCACCAATAATGGGGTTTTAGAGGAATACACAGATTTTAAAACGTAAGGTAATTCAATTCACAAACCCAATTGGCTACATGGTGAGAAAAACATCAAACAATCAAACCCGCATGTTATTATGTACTAAAATAAAATTTTAAGAAGAGAGAGAAGTGAGATAAAATGTCAGACATGTACACTGCATCTTCAAAGCAGGTTTTGATTCTAGGTCAAAGCCCCAGTGTCAAAATGTTTGTTTGTACTTAACTTCAGGCACTAGAGCACAGTTAGAAGCATAAAAGCTTTGCACAATCAGTCACTAAAAGCTTTGGAAAACTGAGGTGAAGCATCACTCCATAACACTGATGTGGTGGTGTGTCACAGCAGGGGGACAAAACAACCTACTCTGTGCCTCTATCTTGTTATTCCAATTATTCCTGTTTTCAGTCATCCAGGGTGAAAATAATTGAATCTGTTCAGCTAAGCATGCAAGTCTTGTTCAAAAAACAAGAGGGAAAAATACTCTGTAGGAGAAGGTTATGATGCAAGGCTGAAAATCCTTGTCCCCTTATACAGAGATATTTCTAGAAAGGCTTTTATTAACAGTGCCATAAAGCAATTAGGAGAAGGCAATCTGCTATGGCTATTGAAGTCCTTTTTCACTCCAGTTTAAGGAACACGGAATAAGGTACTCCGTATGAAGGAATTTAATGTATAAAGAACAGGAATGGCTGAAACAGTAACAATTAGAAAGGGGGGTGTTTGCAACTTTGATATGTGAAATGTCTGCAAGGTGAGCCTGATGTGCCACCTACAGAACAGCCAAAGTGCAGTGCAGGCAACATAAAACACCTCAAAACCTGCAGGCTGTAGAGCTGTAAAATACAAGCTGCAAGTATTAAAATCAAACAGCCCCCCCCCAAAAAAACAACCCACAAACAAAACACCTCCCAAAGTTTAGGAAAAAAATACGTTTGTTATTTCTTGAACCACTACTGCATTGCACAGACAGCTGAAGCAGCACTCTGGGCTCATCCCAGGTGTGCTTGTTGGCATCACAACTTGCCAATAAAACCTCCCAGCAAGCAAAGCTGTCCTAAGGTCAGAATCCACAGGGCAAAGAAATCCACCTGGACAGATCACAGAACAGCACCATATGACAGAATATAATTAAGATAAATTATTTAGCATGCTATTTTCTTTTAGCAAATAACTGGGAACAGAAAAAAAAAGCATGTAAGAGACATTAATTATTGATAACAGCTATAAATTTGGATCTGGATATACTGTCACAAATACAGTGTATCCAGATACACAGATATCAATACTTGACAAATTCTTCTAAGCCATTGCCAGCCTCACCTCCTCAACCCCAAAGCTGTCCTTTTCATTAAGGTTTTCAATGCTATTACTGATTTCTGAATCTTTAGAATAGTCATAAAATCCTGAAACCCATCCTAGATCCAAGATTAAACTAATTTTCAAGTTAGGTAGGCTAGACTAAACTAGGCAATGTTTAAATTGTAAACCAAAAGCCCATTAGAGGACAGGCAAACCAGGAGAAACATCTAAATCACAAGCAAAAACAGGGGGAGGGAACAGGTAAACACATTATAGTATTACTTTGATGCATTTCAAAACTTTAGGAAATGTATCAATATATGTGTCACAGCCCTGATCCTGGCTCACAGCTGGAAACTGCAATACACTGAGGCTACAATGATGTTATTCTCATCCTTCTCCCTTTCCTTTTAGTCCCACAAACATCACTTAGTTCTTGAGTTAAATAAAAATGTTTTTATTTCTTCTTCCAAAGCTCTGGGCTCAATTTTGGAAGAGCCAAACCTCCCCATTTTGTTCCATCCTCACACGTGGAAAAACTCCCTCAACTTCTGCGCTCCAGCTTGGCTGAGAGCCATAGCATGAAACTTTAATTCAGGTGATTTTCACAGCCAGGCAGGAGGGCAGAGCTGAAATTGTAGTACTTTCTTATCAACTTCATTTTGCTGTGGTGAGTCAGGTAAGGAAGAACAGGCAGGAGCAGAGGCACTGAGCTGTGGAGTGTATGCAGCACTTGCCAACAATGAACTGCACATCACAGTCATAAAAACCATGAACAAAAAGTTCTTCTAAGGAAGGTCAGTCCATACTTTGCCATGGAAACTTCACAGACTTTTAGAAATAAAGTAGTTTAGTTCTGTACCAAGTCCACATCAGCCACACAACCACAACTTCTTTGGTTCTGCTAGTAACGTATCAGCATTAAGACTCCTGTGTTTCCAATTTAAAAACCCAGCCAATTTTAAAGACAAATTTTCCATCTGAGCAAGAGAATACTTTACTTTAAAGAGAGAGGAGAAATTCCAAGCTACCTAATGTAGCAGTTTTTGAGAAAATACAGACAAATGAGCAACAGCCTATGGCAAAGTACTGTCAGAAGTCTTCATCTTAGCATATTACCTGGTCCATAGTAGACACATAAAATTGAGATACAGCTACATTACCTAGCAAAAGTACTACACATTTACTATCTATGCTACTTTTTTAGAGTATACAGCATATAATTTGACAGCACTGCAACTGCAGGTCACCTTTAACACTTGATAAATGACACAGAGAAATGTGAATCAATTTTCAGGCAGTAATTTGCACTCCAAACAATCTAATTTGACTTGAAATGGGTAAGAAAACACAGTCTGAACAGGACAATGTTTGAAAGCACAGGATTCCTCAAGTCTCATGAATTTCCTAATTATGACAGGATGTCAATAATGGAGTTACCTATTACATTCTCTATGGCTCTTCCTAATGATTTTTGAGCTGTTATTTTGAGTGGCAAACATATTTCCGAATTCTGAATTTGGAAACTCAAATAATCAGACATGCAAAAAATTATTTCCCTGTCAGCTCTAAAATTCCGAAGTCATGATACTATTTGCTTTCCCCTTGTTCTCTTTTCAACCTATTGACTGATTCAGAAAAAAAACTTAGGTTTCTCAAACATTGAAAACACAGAGCGCCTCAAAGTGCAGATGAACCTAGCCTTACCTATCTTCCTCAATTAAAGGAGTCACTTCTTAAGAAAGAAAATGGGGACCATGAGTCTTCAAAAAGCAGTAGGTTGCAGCAGAGGTGCACAGGCTGTCTCCCTCATCTCCAGCTGCTTTTACAGGCCTCTGAGTTCTCCTGGAACAAAGGCCTCAGACACACACAGATGCAAGCAGAAGAGAGGAGTCGGCACCATGTGGTTTGCCAGCTCTTCACGGATCACAGCCTGCACTTCAGCCAGCAGCTAGAAGCCCTTATTTATTTTCAAAGCCTCTACTGCTTCAAAAGCGCACGGTTAAAGTAGCAGCTGGTTTGTCCACGTTTCCTTAGCCACCAATAACCACAAGGTGTAAGTTTATTTAATTTATAAATGGCTCTAATAACCATACAATGTAAAGGAACGGCAGAAAGCCCTCTAATAAGAGGCTCTTCATAGCTGCTCAGCATTAACTGGTAACTACTTAGGGGTTATTGTCATGTATGACTTTACAAATATATGCAAATGTGTATTTACAAAGGTTTTATCAATAGAAACCTCAACTGACAACAATGAACCACTAGGAGCAACAGAATAGAGCCCCAAAAATAAAATTCTTTGCTCATGTTCCTTTGAGGAATTCATGTTCTTCTCATTCTAGAGAAACTTGTTAGGCCCCAGACACCAATCTCACAGCAGCAACACAGATGTGGATTTACTCCTGAGGACTCGGGCAGAACTGGAAGACTCCAGAGAAACAATCCCTGACAAACACATCCCTGCTTTTTTTTTTTTCCCCCTCAAGAAAATGAATCAAGCAAATATTTTCTACTGAAAGACCTCGTGAATGCATGTTTGTGTCCAGGGACACTGGTTAATTTGGGAAAGGGAAGAGCTGTATCACCTATCTGATACAGGCCCACTTACTTTTCTGTCTTGGAGAAAGCTGTATCAATGATTCGTGTGAGGCTGCTTTCTTATGAATAAGCCCCTAATAGTAGAGATTCTCAGTCAGAATTGGCTTAAGGAAAGCAGCATCAGATGGCTTTTTAAGCAGAAAGATGAGACCAGGTCACATTGCACTATACTGTGTAAATAACCTCATATCCAAAGGTCACTTAAGAATCTCTTGGCTCAAACCCTATCTGAATTTCAGCCTTGCAACAGAATTTTTCATTTTCCTTCTTCAGACAGTAAATGATATTCAGTTTTTAGACCATTAACCCTCTTGCTATTTGTAATCTCAACTGCATTTCTCAAATACAGGACAAAACTCTACACAAAAGCTGGAGGAGGCAATGCCCTCTCCTGCCAGATCCAGGCAGGATTCCTGATGCACTGGAGCCTGAGCCAGGTAAATTCATCAGGAAGGTGCTCTTGTGCTCCATGACCTCAGGAACGATAGTTCTGCACTACCGCTGCATGTGGGCCATGGAATCATTTGCTTGACCTCTTCTGTAAAGCTAAGAACAGTTTTTACTTTAAGTCTATTTAAAACCAAAGCTATTAGCTTACTTTTTAAAAAACTATTCACTTACTCTTTTTTGTGCTATCAAATGATTAGCCAGTGACTTGACAGGAAAATATACAGAACCTGTACTTCCTCCTACCTGTAAATTACTTTCGTTTCCCCATTCTCAGTTATTTCAGGTTACAACTTAGACTAATTCTTCATGCTTTTAACTGAAAACTCTACAGATACATCTGTTCAACAGTGCTAACCCGGTATTTGAATAGTATCATCAATACATGGCAAACTGATTTGAAGAACAACTGCCCTCACTAAAGAAGGAGAAGCTCACTGGAGAGAAGGCAAGTCAAGCTCACAATCAAACTCCCGTGCACAACAAAACCAGTATTCCTAGGGCGGGTGGCCCGATCCACATAACCCACAGTGCACGGAAATGCCCATTTTGAATGATAACAACTCCCAGTTTTCGGAAAGAAATCAGCTATGCTGCAGTTATGGGAACAGCCTGCAATTCCCTCCAACCACCACAGCGTACAGCCGAAGGGGCAAAGCGAACCGCGGCACCGGGAATTGGAGCACGCCCGTTCCGAGCAGGGCTGAAGCGGCAGCGGGGGGCGGCGAGCGGGGCTCGCCCGGCCGGGACCCGGTGCAGCTCCCGTGCCACGTCACACGGCCCGCGGCTCCCGCCGGGATTCTCCCTCCCACCGCTTCCTACGGCGGCCCACAGCAAACCTTGCACCAGCCGTAACAGCGGCACAAACACAGCTCAATTCCTGCACAAAAGCGAAGGAGAGGGAAAGCGTGAGGCCGCCGCGGAGGGAAGGGGAGAGCGGGGAAACTTCAGACGCTGCGAACCGCGGGTCAGCGGCGGCCAGTGCTGCACCAAACCCGGCGCTGCCGCGTACCGGCGGCCCAGAGGCCGGGCGCGGCCAGGGCAGGAGAGGGACGGGATGGAGGGACGGAGGCTGTCCGCCCCGCGGGGGACGAATTCCTCCCCCCCCTCTTCTAAACCGGCCTCCCCATTCATTCGCCTGCCGCCGGGCAGTTACATAAGGAAGGAGCGACCCTCCCGGGCACAGCCGAAGCGGCGGTGCACAGTGATTAAAGTACAAATAATGGCAACCACAACACCTTTCAGGGAATGGCAGCTCCCGCCGGCGCACCCCCACCCCGCAGCGGGGATGCGCCTCCTCCTTCCCCCTCTCCCGGCTGCTCACTCGCTTCGCCAGCACTGGATTTGGAGGGGGCTGAGTCGCGGGGAGGTCAGGAGGAGGGCAGAGCCCCTTCCCCTACGCGGACGGGAGCGACCGTCCCTTTTCACCTGCCCGGGCCGAGTTCTGTCCGCCCGGCCGCCCCGGGGGCCCGCGAGGGCGCCCCAGGGGGGTCAATGCCCTCCCCGCCTTTCCCTGCTTCACCAGGGCCGCCTCCTGGGCCAGTGAGACAGGCGGGACACCCCCCCGCCCCGGCTCGCTGGGCTCTCCCCGGGGCGCGGTCCTTCGGGGGCGATCACAGCACCCCGCGGCCGCGGCGACCTCGGGGCGNNNCCCGGCAGCCGCGGGCCGGAGCGGGCGGAGGGGAGCGGCCGCTGGTCTCAGCCCTTGGGGCGGCCGGGCAGCTGAGCTGTAGATATATAATAGCCAATATAATATGTATTACAGTATATGTATTTTTTTGTTAATGTTTTGTAGGCCAACAGTGTGAAAATCTGCGTAGCTGCTAGAGAGGGTCTGGCGGAGGCCATAAAAGTGGTGCAGGGTCTGGAGCGTCGCTCTTAGGAGAGACTGCGGGGGCTGGGCCTGGTTAGTTTGGAGAAGAGAAGACTGAGGGGGGATCTCATCCATACATACAAATATCTCAAAGGTGAGTGCCAAGAGGGTCACAGAATCATGGAATCACAGAATGGTTTGGTGGGAAGGGGCCTTAGGGATCATCTCGTTCCGTCCCTGCCATGGGCAGAGATGCCACTCTCTGGATTACGGTGCTCAGGGCCCCGTCCAGCCTGGCCTGGAACACTTCAGGGATGGAGCAGCCACAGCTGCTCTGGGCAACCTGTGCCAGGATGGTGGCAGACTCTTTTCCGTGGTGCCCGGAGACAGGTCAAGGAGCAATGACCACAAACTAAAACACAGGAAGTTTCACCTCAACCTGAGGAAGAACTTTTTATCACTGAGGGCAGCAGAACACTGGGACAGGCACTTCAGAGTGATCATGGATTCTCCCTCCCTGGAGACATTCCAAACCCACCTGGACACGTTCCTGTGTCACTGCTCCAGGTGACCCTGCCTTGGCAGGAGGGTTGGATTGGGTGATCTCCAGAGGTCCCTTCCAACACTAACAATTCTGTCATTCTGTGTAAACTTCCAAGAAAAAGAAAAAAAAAAGTAATTATTTCTTCAATAACCATGCCTTGAGAGTCAGCACTTTGCCTCTTCAGAATCCTTAATCCCTGAAACAGGACATGACCAGCACAGTTCATTGGGCAGTTCAAAAGAGGCATCTCCTCTTAATAACTCTCCAATGTTCTCTGTAAAAAAAAAACAAAACAACAATCCAAACAATAGCAAAGAAAAGTAGGAATAGCTGCCCAGGAATCGGATTTCAAGTCACTGTACAAAATGGGTAACAGCTTATTCCAGGTGAACAGTGGTGCTTTGCTGGGTAGTTCATCTCTGTAAAATCTCATGGTTTACATTGTTTCACACCCTGTTTGAGGAAACAGTGGAAGGACTTTACTGTTGCAGAATGATATACTGAAAAGTTCCCACAGCAGAAGGTTATGGATTGTTTGACATTTATGAAAAGGATCCTAATGACAGTCTTTAATTTTCCTGTTTAAAATGTGGCACAAGCATTGAAATCTTTAAAGAGTTTCCATAATCCTGAAAAGAAGAGAAAACCGATTGGTACCTGCTATTGAGTTTATCTTTTGTAGTAAGTACCCACAGTGTGACAAAACCAAATTTACTTATTTTCGGAGATTAGGAATCAGTCTGTCCTCTTACAACACTGTGTTTACAAGTACAGCACTACAACTCCTTGACAAGCTCCACAGTATCTCTTATCACTTCCTAAGAGAAGAGATTGTATGTTGCATTTGAAAAGTTTTATAGATCTGAACTCTAACAGAGTAATTACTTTAAACAGGTATTGAATAATTTTTGGCATTAAATAATGTTTGATGTAACCACCAGTGAGTTGCCTACTTGAGGATACATGTTAGAAACCCAAATACAGTATTTGGAGAATTTGTACTGAAGAGGACAGCGTTTGGCAGAACTCCCCAGATCTGTGGTACCAACTGCAACAGGAGAGGAGAGTGCAAATTCATAACTACTACATCTGCAGCTGCAGTGCTGAGGCACTTCCAGCACTGCACACACATGTGAGGTCTGAAAACACAGACATACCTCAGAGCACTGGCTGGACCTGTTTGACACAGGCTTGATTGAAATGTGTATGTTTAATATCACTGGCTGGACCACTTCTGAAAGGATGAATACTGAAATAAAAGTAGCTAATAAAAACACTGACATGCATATCTGGAATCTATTTTAATAGATACATTAAAGGCAGAGAGCTGACATCCATTCTCTCAACCCCCTTCTCAGCTCATGCAGTATATATTCAGAACTTGTTTGTGATCTAAGTTGTTTTCTGACATCTGATTAAATGTTGAAACATGTCAGGCCCCAATTAAAGATGGCCTAGGGCAGTTTCAGCTTGTGCATCAAACCAGTGTGATTTTAACTATAGCAATGACTATTCTTTGATAAATCAATGCCGTTCACTTCCATAGACAATGGTTAAAAATTATTGAGGAAGGCAGTACCATAAAATATTACCCTGCTGTATTTGTGACAGATTAGCATTTCCACTGTTTTCATATTTCTCCTACAGGAATTTACTTTTGGCTTCTCTCCTTTTCTCATTGTCCCTCAAAGAGAAGATTACAGATATTAAGTGAGATGTTGTTAAGTGTTTGTAAGGCTAATTATACCAGCTAAAACATTAGAAGATAAATGTTATGCTGTTACCAGCAAAGCAAGAAATCCATCAATCACAAATCTTCCATTTAATACCTCAGTGTTCAGTCACTTGGATTGTGAGCTCAGAACATGCCTGTGTTCCTGCATCATGAGGGCAAGAAAATCCTCTCATTAATCCAGATTGGGAAAGCAGAAAGGGGCAGGAAGAGACAGATGGACACTGGTTGCTTTCTACTCATTGCAGAAAAAATGTAATAGATTTTGTGGCTATTTTGGGTACAAATAAAGAACCAGATGTGAATTGTGATAAAAATATCCTATGGTGCGAAAGTCCTACATGTCCTGATGCCAGGCAAGGTCTAGTGGGGTCTTTGAGGTAGCCTCATAATTTCTGTTTTAGGAGTGAGTAGATAGATATAGAAAGTCTGATAATGGATCACAGTCTTAACTAAAATAAGAAATTATGGACACTTGGATAGCACACAGGTCTGTTTTGCTCTCTGACAAGTTTGTTATTTATCTGCACTTTCAACAGCATGCTGCATAAAAATGCACAGAATACTCTTTCTGAGGAGCAATTCCAAATATTCCTGGGGTACCAATAAAAGAAATTTAACTTACAGTGGAATTTTTGTTTATTCTTTGCAGACCTGTCTTTTCTATCCAGTTTTCCTCCTGCCTTACTGGAAGTCAGATCCTTCCCATCCAACAGCTCTGGAGTAAACAGTCCCCAAGGCTGTTCCACATCATATGGCATGGATGAGAATATTTTACTAATCAGGACTATAAGGTTCTTAGCTCTCCTTATCCCATCCCTGCAGATCTTGTTTAAAAAAAACCCACGAAAAACCCCAAAATACACACACCAAAAACCCCCACAAACTTATCAAAACCACTTTTATTTTCAGTGAGATAAAGAGACTCCATTGCTTAAAGCTGTGTACCAGCCTGGAATATCAGCCTTTTTTAAGAAAAGAAGATGGTTTGAAATTTGATTTTTATTTCTAAGGAGGGCAGTATATGACAGGGGAACGAGGAACTGCACTTTTATGGCTGTTCCTTGACTGCCATGGGGAAATTGGAGGTGTCCCACTGAAAGCAATTTGTGGTGTCTATAACCACAACACACCATGAGCCAAAACACCTGCGGTGCACTATGGCCAGTTACCTGCTCAAGTGACACATTCCAGGTGACTGCTGATTCCTTGCTTCTTTCTCAGTGTCATTTGAGTGAGTCAGGCCTCTCCCATTGCCCCAGATGTGTTTGGATGACACACCTTGAGCAATGTCTCACCTCAGCTCCAAGGGGGCAGCCAGTGGGACTCTGATAAGGTCCCAGCCTAATATGATGGGGCTGCAACTTGTGTTACTGGAAAGGAGATGAGGGGATGATGATCACTAGGCACAGCAGTGAAGTGATAAGCTAAATCTGCCATAATGCTGTCTGTAATTGCCTCTGGAATATTTGAGCAGATTATACAGAGGCATAGAGGGCTTCTTAAAATTAAGGAAGAATGCCTTTTTTTTTTTTTTAACAGTGTCTTTAGAGCCTCACACTGAGGATCTGGTTAGCTTTGATGTGACAGACTGAGATCACTGGGAGCCAAACATTCCATGGTTCTGTACAGAACCTGACAACAGCCATAATGCCAGCTTTAACAGGGACGCTTTTCAGACACTGTGGATAGGTAGTTGTTTTTTTAGTTTCAGGGATTTAGAGATACCACAGATGTGGCATTTACCTCAGTACCAGGTCATAGGGATATTTTCTCCTCTGCTGATCCAGAACCAGTAGCCCTTTTTTCTAAATACAATTCTGAACATAAAGGTATC
Source organism: Drymodes brunneopygia (assembly GCA_013400955.1). Classification (NCBI taxonomy): domain Eukaryota; kingdom Metazoa; phylum Chordata; class Aves; order Passeriformes; family Petroicidae; genus Drymodes; species Drymodes brunneopygia. Next base: position 262,807 of record VZTZ01010930.1, on the reverse strand, counting down.
AGACACTGAAATAATAAGCCAACAAAAGTATTTCTTCCCATCTGTTAACTCCTGAAGGATCCTACATCCAATCACAGGAATGAAATGACACGAAATTCCTCCTCTCACATACTGCTGGACAGGGTCACCTGTCACAGGGCTCAGAGCACTCAGAGGAAAGAGGCCTACACCAGAGTTGTGACTGTCAGCAGTTGAGTGGTTGGATTTACATCCCACGGGATGTATGGCACTGCCCAACAACCATCAGACGAGTCACAAGTGGAGAGGAGAACTGCAGTTCTCACAATAAGCAGATAAAATTATTATTATGATATATATTCAACAGCAGATTTATGCACAAATCTGATTTATTTTTTCTTTTTCAAAGACCTAAAAGAACTAAAAAGAATATAGGAGAAATTAAGCTTGGTTTAAAAAAATGTTACCCGTATCTACAAACAGCAACATTCCTTTAAGAACCAAATCTTAATACCACATTTCTCTGTAGTATAGTCTTCCCCAAAATCCTGATCATGCAAAAAGAGAGGGATTGTGAGATGTTTTTCCCATGAATGCATTCCAGTGAAAGTGATCACGTGCATGTTGGATGCAATACACATCTGCAGAGGGGACAGATGCCTGCACTGAGGGGTTCTGTGGTTTTTTCACAGAAATAAAGTGTACATGTTTCAGTTTCCTGTGGCAGTGGCAGTGTGCAGGGTTGTGAATGGATGGCAGATCACACACACAGATTACATACCCTGCATACTTGTGCACTCCATGCCTTTCTTCCCTTTCCATCTATTCTTCCCACAGAAATTCAGTTTCAACAGTTTTGATGGAGGTCTCATGAATCCCAGATTTTGCAGAATGTGCTTTTCCATCAGTGACCTTTACAAGAGGTACATTGGCAGGAGTAAAATTGCTTTTCTACAATACTTGCTATCCAAGATGCTCACACCATCTCATGAAACAAACAGGATTTGCAATCTCACTGTGAAATAAATTCAACATTGTCAGTGCTCCACATTTACCCCTCCTACACTACTCTTGTATGAAATAGACAAGTCCTTGACCAAACGTAAATGCAATGCCAAAGTTCTTAACATAATTATTAATTTAATAAAATATATAAATAATCAAGCAGTTCAGCTATTTAAAAGCACTTGCGCTTGAAAGAAATTACAGCACAGATGGCACAAAACAAAGAGCTCACTCCTGTTCCAATTAAAAGCTAAACTCTGACTCACATAATTGCAAACGGAATCACTCCCAGGTATATTGACAGAAGAAGATCACTTTCAGCTCATATAGATTTTGAAGGGCTTGGTAGAGCTAAGTCACGTATCTGACCTAAGCAGCTGAACTGGAAATGCTGACTGTCTTGACATGAAAACACTCTCCTGCATCTTCAGAAGTGCACACAGAATTCAAGTCAGGCAATTTCTAGAAATCAAACAACCTTTTAGTACTTTCACATCTGAATGAGGCAGAACTTTTTAATATGAAAACACAGATAAATCTTTATAATGCATTTGATCCACTGAAGCATTTTTGAGTTTCAGTGGACATTTGCATGTATTTGCTGGGATTTGTAAAACAAACTTCTATTTAAATATATGCCTCAATCTCCTGTTCAAATGCAGAAAGGGAAACACAGTTGGAGAAGCTGGAATCTTACTGTGAGGATTAGAGAAAAAAGTGCCAGGCAGTTTGCAGCAATCATAATTCTTTGCTTATAAAATGCAGAACTAAAGCATGTAGTATTATCTATAACATCATGTCACACTTGCCAGGGTTAGTTATAGGCAAAGGCAGTTCCCAGAGCAGCAGACTGCTGAAGAGGGGAGAGGGAAAGGAGGGGGAGAGAAACGGCTCTCACTGCCTACTTTGCCAATAACAAAACCCTGAGAATCAAGTTAGCCCCTGCTGCTGCAGGAATTACAGAATATATGGGACTGTGGTGGGAACTGTTACTCTCAACAGCAACAGCTCACATTCACCTTCACCCAGCAGCAGCCAGGCTCTTCCCTCCAGCTCTCCCTCCCTCTCACTCCCACTACTTCCCCACCTGAGAAAAATTTCAATTCTACTTTCAGGGCTGAGAAGCCAGGTGTAATGTTTGCCATAAAGAAATACAAATTACAGTTTGAAGGGCATTTACTACAGTACAGCCCCGAACTAAAAAGCTAAAACTAAAAACTTTTCAGCCCATGCATTGCCTTTGTTAGTCAACAAAAAATAAGACTTTTGCAATGGCAAAATGGAAAACTGTGCCATGTGTTCATGGTCTAAAATCACGTTGAACAATATCAAAATATATGTTCACATGCAGAGGATTTTTAACATACCTTTTTTCCCCCATTGTTTAAAATATTGAGGTGTGACATGAGAAGCTAATATTAGACAAGTAAGTTATACGATAAAACACAGGAAAATATCTATGGTTTATAATTATGAGAAATTCCTTATTCTGGGTCTTGTGGAAAACGCTGGATTGACAGTCCCAGCAGTGCGCAGGCCCAGTGAACAGTTTCCCCTTAGCATTCCCACTTCAACCCCACCTGGAGTGAAAGGACTGTCTCTTGATGAACATAAGCAGGATTCCATGGTGCATTTTGTCACATGAAATACTCATAGTATTGCCAATGCCCTCAGTGTCAACAGTTCTGTATTGAATACAGACAGCCATGGGGAAACAACGTTTTGTAGAGGTGCTTAAATTCTAAGAGCCTGTTACCACTTCTTGTCTGAGCAGGATTTAAACCAGCAGCCCTGAGATGAAGCTATTTTATTGCAACAGCAGTAACTTTTAGTGCAGTTTCTACTACACCACACAGAAGGATAGCCCCTCTCCAGGGAATGTACACTTGAAGTAGAAGAAAACCCAACAAATGGACACAACAGTGTGACCAAATTAGCCAAAAAAAGCACTGGGTATCAGACATCAGCCTCCAAATAACAGTCTCCTGCTACCTGCCCCCCTTATAATTCAAGTTCCTCCCTAACATACAATCCTATATTTCTCATGAGACAGATAAGCCATTTCCAGTTTTTAAACTTGAAGTATTTGGACTACTGTGTTACTTGTTAATGGTAAAGCTATGGAAAGGAGACAGTTCTCATCTTGATGGCAGATGAGGGTCTTGCTTGTAAGAATTTAACTACTCTGCACTCAGAAATCTCAGAGCCTCTTGATTCTACTGTTCATGCTGAGCTGACACTCTTTTATCTCTAGCGTCTCTGTTGTAAGCTCCAGGACACTGAAAATCAAAGCAAAAAAAAAAAAAAATTAAGTCTTTTGACATGCCTTGCTTTGCAATCTTAAAGACTAAGTAGAATACTTAAGCATTTAGTTTGCCTAATTGGAATCTAAACTTTAAGCCCACCAGTGCTCTTCTTAAATATTAGCTTGTCAAAATGTTAAAATCCAATGAAAGTTAATGGCAATACTCTACTAAATAGAGTTTATCCAAGTGTCTGTGGAATAAAATCTTAAAAATAGCCTGGAACAGGCAAAACACAGAGTAAAACCAAGAACATGTTCCAAATAACAATGCAGTAATTGATTGGTGTTACACGGAGTTTTAAATACACCTTTGTTATGTTTGGCTTTACAATAAAGATAAGATAAAGTGTTTTCGCCTTGATTAGATTCAGAGATAATCTAACCAAGGTACAAGACACCTTTGTAATACAGAAAAGTTGTTCAAGAATTGTTATCTTTGTATTCAAAGCAGGAAGAGGGTCCCACAGTCCTTATTCTCTGTTACAGGTGATCTGTGCTTCTGTTATAAAGTTACCTCTGAGTGAAAATATAACTTACCTCAAGCTCAACTCCTGAGGGTTCAGAAAGGCAGGTGCAGTGTAAACACAGCACAGAGCCAGATGCCAAAGCCGCTCAAACAAGGAGCACCTGGAAAGCAGAAAGCTTTATGTCTTAGTGTCATGCTACAGTTCAGGTCTAGAAGTCTTATCTACACCACCCCAGAGAGGTGCAGCAAATTCCAGCAACTGAATCCTAATTACATTCAGCTCTCAAGAGATGTCACTACCAGTTTAACATACACAGCTCCAAAGAGAAGCATTTCACAGGCAGACAGGAACAATGGACAAGAAGCTCAAGGACTCAGGTGATCTTTACCCGGTAACCCCTCCCTTTGGCAGGCCTCCAGAAGGAACAGGTCACACGAGAGGGAGCTGGGCTAGGAGCACTTCCCAGGCACTTCTGGAAAGGTCTGCTCTAATTCCAGCAAGGGCATCATAGCAATTTAGTTCCTCTTACTCCTATTTCAGCACTTCAGCTTCCCTCTCTCTCCTTCAACAGCTTATGTCTCACTGGTGTCACTGCAAGCAACAATATTTGCTGTCTGATAGGGATAAGTTCTCAACATTGTCCTGACTATGTGTAAACTCTCTCACTGTAACACATCCATTGACATTGCCAGTGTGACTTGCCCAGTATGAACTGCAATATGAAGAAGTAGAAGTTAAACCACTGAAGTATAGGTGCTAATAGGCTTTAATTCCAAATAGGATGGGAATGGTAGGAAAAACCATTCAATGGTCCTACAGTCTGGGTAAAGATGCTAATCCACCCCAGTGCTACCTTCTTTCCCACTTGCAGCTCTGCAAATAACATTCTGCTGCACATAAAGGTTGTGATCTGAAGGTCCAGAGATGGAGACCCCTGCCTTAAATTTAGGCAAAGAATATGGGAAAGAAGGAGAGGGAAAATCTCACTGTTTTTGACTACATTTTACACAAGCTAGTGCTTAACACAGTGTAATGCTACTGGACAGCTGCTAATGCCGTCTGACAGTCTTCCTCCATTACCTCTTGCTGTGGGTAAATCCAACATCCTCCTGACTGTTTGTCTTGGCCAGGCATGTGATTTGAGGCACGACTGTAAAAGTTGATTAGTAAATTCACTGTAACCCTGGTGCATGCTGTGAGACCTCGCACCCTGCTGGTGTGTGCCCTTCCCCTAGGCAGGAGCAGGGACGACTCCACTCACCGCTGGGAGCCGGGGTTTGCCCCTCCTGGGTAGATCCTGCAGTGCTCTGTGTCCCTGGGCTGCTGCTCCTGGCTCCCTCCAGTGCCAGCCCCAGGCTCTGGAGCTGGGATGCATCCAGACGCTCCCGCTGCGATCCCGTAACCATGGCGGCATTCTCAGGGCCCAGGTTTGCTATTTGTTCTGGGGACAATGCCTGGGAGGAACAAAAGACACAAAAATTGGTTTAGGCTGTCAATTATAGAAGGCAGGTAAGGAATCAGAAGTCAGCACTGCCTTGCATTTGGAATGAGGGACAGCAGCCTTCAACATTGTGTTGCTATAGAAGAGCTCAATAGAGCTTAAAAGAATCCTCTGTATTCATTTACTTCCCTGACCACTCATCTATCTGTCACCTTTCTCTTTGATGCTGGGAGCTGACAGCTTGAGAAGCTTTCTATGCCAGCACTGTATTGGACACTTCTTCAATATATTGCTGGAGTTTAATTTTCCAGCCATTTCTTTTCTGATTTGTTCAAAGACTGATGGTGTTGTGCAACCTCTTGTGTTTTCATTTATTTCCTCTTACATCTGCTCCCAAGCAACTTCACTTGAACTTACATTTGACCTTTGATTATAGTTAGCAGTAGAGCAATGAGATGAAAAGACCTCATGCTTTAATCTTATTATCCAATTTTCTCTTTTAGATTGAAAATCTTCCCAGTTTGTTCATATTAAATTTAAAAATTAAACATGGCAATGATAATCTTACAGTAATTATCTTAAATCACATAGCAATTAACCAGTTTGTAAAGCCTGCACTATTGGGCAGGCTGGATTGCTTTAGTTCTAGTTAACATTCTGCAGTTACAAGCATTTTAACCCTCCTACACAACAAGCTTTTTTCCTTGCAACAATTCTGCATCCAGGTTCTACTTTGGAAAGACAAAATTCCCCTTGCAAGTAGGTCAGATGATGGAGCAAACCCTTACCCATTTTTCAGTCTGCCAAATATGCTGGTTTAAACTGAGCAAACTCGTGGAAATGCCTACATGTCCAGACATTTTGAATTGAGCATCTCCTTAACTCGCTTGAAGTTCATAATACAATGTAATTTTTCATAAATCAAAATCTGAATAATTTATACAGCTGCAAAATGAGGCCATAAAAAACCTGTGTAAAACCAAAATCTGCTTTGAATCTTTCAAAGACAGAAAACTCTTCCAAAGAGTTACCCTGCTTTTTGTTAAGCGCTTTTTGTAGTATCACTACTACTCTTCCTAACAAAAATGTTGTTTGACAGAAATTCTACAAGATAATATAGAGCTGTTTTGCAAAGAAATAGTTTCAGTAAGGACATTTTAGTCTTATCTGAACTGTCAGTGGTACTGTGCACAAACAGTTAGTGCTCAAGGAGTTTTTCTCTTTTATGGGAGCTGACACAGTTAACTCTCTGTTTAGCTCATCTGTCCATAAGTACATTACTTGCCTGAACATCTGAAAGAGACCAGCCCAGGCAGAGTATTAATTTTGTCACTAAGTCAAAGTCAGGGGCAACGATCTCAGGATCCCTGTTCTAATTTCTGGTCCACATTCAGTACTGCTGTAATTAGATGTAATTCCTTTCTGATCTGTGTCTGCCTGTACAATCTGTTTTTCAAAGCTAACCCAGGAGAATGGTGCCAGATTTTAGGTTAATAAAACAGCTCTTGCACAGTCAGCAGAGAAATCTGTAGCTATTACAGCATCCTTGCAAATGTTAATAAACAGAGACACAAATTCAGATCTGAATAAAATGTTGGAAGGTACAGTGTCCATTCCCTGTTTTGTGATACTTGCTTTTTCTTTGGGATGCATTCTGAAGGACGAATAAAGCTTGTCTAGCATATTTCATGGGCATCTCAAATACAGATGATACAGCTGAAAGTTAATGTTCCAGATCCTTGATGGTCTCTCACTTAACAGACCATAGAAAATTTTTTGTCAAAACCCAAAACCTATAAATCAGTGCTGCAGTTTATTTATACTAGAGTAAAAACAATAGAAATTTAATAACTTCTTCAGTATTCAAGCTCTTACTTGGAAAATTTCAGGAGGTATATGTCTTACTGCTGATGGTTGGAAATATGGCATCAAGCTTTTATCAAAAGCTTTTAATTCATCCTCATTCAAACCACCTAAAAAATCCACATAATGCAAACAAAACTCAGTTAATGTTCTTTTTATTAAATTTATTTTTAAGGTAATATAAACTTCAAGCATTTATAAAAAATATATAATAAATGGTTTATTCCAGGGCATTACAGAGAGAGATGCTGGTTTTTTTTATGTTTTGTTTCTTCATTATATTCCAGCATTACAAATCATCTGACCTTAGCCACTGACATGGAATGTACTCTACCTGAGTTATTTTATCTTGGAAAAGAGGATTATAAAAACCTATAAAATCATAAGCAGTGTTATTAGGGAATGCTTGCTCACAGTCTCCTGTGAGCCATGGTTAGGGAGCATAATCATGCAATGGAAGTGACTTCTTCCCCCCTTAGGTGGTTATGGTGGGGAATCATTGCCACAGGCATCAGGGGTGCTAAAAATTATGAGAGTTCAATGTGCAGTTAAATGATAACAGGGAAACAAATCCAGGAACAAAACTGGGAGTGACCTCTGGCTCAGGAGATCTCCGAGGCTGCAAGAGCACTCTGGATAGTATCACTCCAGGCTAATCCTGCCCTTGTGCTCTTCCCTGGGCAGCCCATTCTTTCCAGGCAGGATGCTCGGGCAGCCAGAGCACAGCTACTCCTAGTACAGCCTGGTTCACAAAGAGTGACTGGGTTTGGAATCCTGCTTGGCTTTGCCCTCCTTCATTTACCCTTCCCAACTTACAGCACCCAAGTAATTTTAGGCTGTGCTTTCTAAGGTCAGTTTGACCAGATCAAGAGAACCTTACAGAGACTAGCACGATTTTTCCTTAGTGTTTCTGAAATTGCTGGATGTCTGTCCCTGCAGGTGACTCCCCTCTGGAAGAAATGTCTTTTGCCAGTCTAGAAAAATTCCCAGCTACGTGAACTCATCTCTTAATAGCAATGCTTCACAACCATCACCATCTGCAGTCACAGTTTTGTTACCTGCTATAGTACCAATTTCCTGTAAAATAGAGCCATTCCAACTGGTAGCAGCACCAAACACAGATTCTGTCATCTTCTTAAACTGCCTCAGAACAGGAGTGCTACAAAACAACAGGCCAATTCTTGCAACTGCAGCACTGCAAAAGGCAACGAGATCATTGTTACAAGCTGCAATTACATGCAGTGTAAATAGGCCTGGAATATACTAAGCCTGGTGTAAGAAGACTGTAAAACCCATTTTCAATTTAAAATATATGTACACAACTTGCATACAAACATTTCAGGTTTTGAGCAAAAACCTGGATTTCTTGATGCAATACTTAAACAGTGGGATATAAATGGCAGAGGAAAACTATAAAAGAAAGTAGTTATTTTAAACAACTGTTGCATGCCTTCCATAACAGTGACTACTTTTTTAAAAGCATTTAAAATGTTAAAAGGTGTCCTTTAGGCTCTGAAAATCTTGCCAGAACAAAAATGGCACAATAAATTTTATCAGTAGAGTTACTAATAAATATTTCATTAGATATAAAATGCAATACCTGAATTCAGCAGTCCTTATGGATGTGATTTCTGTGGAGTTAAAAGCACAGAGAACAGCTCCTAGTCCAACTAAATCAAAACTTTTTAGTGTGCTGATGGTCTGGCCAGAGTCTTCTAGAAAACTTTGCAAAATAGCTCTTGCCTACAAAAGCAGTAAGATAGTATGCATGAACAGAGTAAATTGAAAGTTTTGTTACTAAACACTTAAAATTTTACCAGAGGCAATGGAGCACATATATTTATATATCCTGAGCCTCTCCAGTGTATGGCCATGGCCTTCAGGAGGAGCAATGTCACCACCTATATGTGACACTAAAACAGGGCACTACTACCCAACTTCTTGCTAAGTGCAAATGGTGTGAAAACACTCTGTACTACTTCTGCCAGGTCACAAGGAAAGCCTTCACCAGAAGAACTGGTGCTGGATTGCCTCACAGAAGTTAAATTGCTACAAGAAAACATGATTTTATGTTTTACCTAAGGGGATCAATATGTAATTTTTATTATTTTTAATACTCAGAATCTTGTCTTATTTAAGTGCCGTGTATGAGTGGACATCTGTGTTTAGCATTAATTTTCAGATATGAATGGGATATTGCCACCAAAGTGCCTTTGTAAGCCAAAGTAATTCTAAACTAACCCTTTAAAAACTTTGAGTCCATCTCAAGCCTGTCACCAAGGCATCCTCCGAAGCCAGTGAAAGAAACAAGCATCTTCCAACATTTCCTAATCTATCCATAATGCTGAGCTTCGAATAACTAGCTTAACTAGCTGCCTAAGTTTTAGACAACTGAAGCACAGCAGGATGAATCTCTTTTAACTCACTACTCTTACTTACAGCAGGAATCCTCAAAAACAAGCTGGTTTTGTACAAATCCTCCCAAGTGCTTCCTCCTTATAGTGCCCTTCAGAACAGGAATCTATTAAACAAATTTGTGATATTCTGCCAGAACTGCCACCATGCCAACATCTGTGCAGCCACAGAGCCCTGATAACATGGGCCACATAGTCAGAAATATGCTGGCAATTGCATGTATAAATAAAAATATTTAATTCTTATTATGAAACTCCCATTGACATAACTGGAAGTTATTCAAGGAAAGGAACACGAGAGGAGCGTATTTGCTAATAAAGGGCTTCTAGGGCAAAGGATGCTGGGGTTGGGGTACAGTACCTATTCCGTGTTTGTCCTTAGTTAGGAAGGACTAGCACTCCTAGCAGTAGTGTCTGTGCCAGGGCCAGTGTGAGAGGAGCTGCTGACCTCTTTCCATTGCTCAGTGGGCAAGTGTTAAAGAACACACTCATCCCCACCCCAATTAACAGTGATTGATGCTGTCTTGGCCACCTCCCCAGGGAAGCCCCCAGCAGGGAATAGTGTGGATCTCAGGATCTGTTTCCTAGGCAATTCCAGGACTTGAGTCTCAAAGGGCATGAATCCAGAGCCTTTCACCAGGAATACATTCAGTAACTCACTCACTCACCTGGGTGAGACTCCACTCTGTTTGCTGACTAAGAACAGAAACGGTGTCGATGGAGTGCAGGTCCAGCTCTGTGATTTCCTGTTCAGTGAGTGCCAGAGCAATGCGGCCCAGGGAAACGATTTGGTAATTCCTCCAGGCTGGCAGCAACCCCCAAGCCTTTAGAGGAGAGTCATTAATATCTGTTAGATCATTATGACTCTTCCCCTATATACACCATTCTCAAACTCCTTGGTTTAAAAGTCCTAAAACCTGAATATTCCTCCTTGCACACAAAAGGTAGAGCTTAGGTATTGTGAAGGTTTTTGAGGTTCTACACCAATAATGGTCAGTTCATCTAAAAATGCTGCAATTTGTACAGCTCGGACTTGTCGATGAGTCAGAACAGGAACTGCTGGAAGCGTGGCTGTAGGAGCAAAACCACTAAGCACAATAAAAATGGGAATCTGTGCCTAGATCCACACTACTATACTGCCAAGAAAGCAGCACTTGCACTACTCAGGCTTCTACCCAGCTGCAGTCACTCCAGGGGACTGACTTTAAGTTGCTTTTGTGACCAGTCACCCTGGCTCAATCATAGACAAGGAAAGACAAAATACATAATTTAATAATACAGACAAAGTGGCAGTTTCTAAAGTTCTGATTTCTATTTTGTGTTCATACAATGTGTTAAAATAAAAAATAATTTAAATGTGTTTGTACAGATACAATTAAATTTTTAAAGCTTTGTAAAAAACACAGAGAAATAAGTAGGGGCTCTTCTAAACTAGTACCAAGGTATTTAAACTGACAACTTCCCCCGCTTTTAACTTTATCTGTGATAAAGTTACAGTGATTGAAAAGCTGTCACTGAGCAGCCCAAAGGAAATTTTGGTATCAGGAAAAGTTCTGCCTGAAGAAAGAATAATAAAAGTCCATCAAAAGCTGAATTTTCTGAGGCCAGAACTGTCAATTCCATTTAGTTGACAATCATAGAAGACAGCAGCCAGTGGTCAGTATCTCCCTGGATGTGGCCAATTGCCTTTACAGAAAAAGACACTCAGTTTTGGCTGGAGGACGTGACTTGAACAAGACAGGCACAAATTAAAAATATGCTCACTTCAATGCTCTCATGTACTTCAGCAATTCTGCTTTGTGTCAATGAACACATGACAGGTTTCTAGTACAACATTGTGCTGCTAACTCCACCTAGAAAATTAAAACTAAAAACCCAGGGCTGGGCTACTGTCTGAGTCAGAAAAATATTTACTCCATTTTTGGGGTAACTACAATTTAAGTTTAGTTCAAAAAGTTAGAAAGGACAAAGCTCATGGGGACTTGCTGACGAACATCTCTGCAGTTGCCTACTAAATAGTGTTTGCACCATCAGATAGATAGGGAGCTGTACAACCTCCAGAAAAGATAAAAGTAGAGCTCAGGAATCTGGATCTCTGGAATTAAATACTCCTTACACAGAGCTGCAGGCTCTCTGCTGTTCATACCAACGTGCATATCCAGCACAGAGCAGTCTCAGGGCTGCCAGGGTACTTTTCCCAACTATGACCCTCAGGTTAAGGATTTGTTTAAGAGATGCATTGCTGGACCTGTACCTCCCAACTGAGTTTCCACCAGATCTTTTATGTTGGTTTTACAATGTCATAAAGGGTCTAAGTCTGGGAAACGTCAATCTTTTCCAAAGAAAACAGATAGTAAAAAGCATTAGCCCAATTTTAAAGCTTTTAATTCTTTAGCTTAAGAGGTACATGAAACATGTGCAGGCAAAAATGCCAAGTGTTTGTTTCCTGATCTAGGCCATAAAATACAGAATTTGAAGTACTTCATAAATAGCATTATCTGACAGTGCTGGGTGAAATCTCAGGCAGAACGATATAAATAACACAACACATGAAACTGAAACACTCCTTTGTCCTCATTCGCCTAAAGACTACAGATCCATACAGCTGTCAGTGCTGCAGAGCTGGGAGACCTTCCACTTACAAGTGAGCTAAGCTTCTTACTTTCATTAAGACACAATCTGATAACTAGATTTTTTGAATTAGTTTGGAACAATGAGGTTTAATGAAACCTTTAATGAAAGATGTTAATAACACAACAGCATCTTATGCATATAATTTCAAAGCGCTTTGCCTGTCCTTTCTCATTGCTCATGCTTCATGATCAGTGTAACACCACATGGCATTTTGAAATTAATATATAGATGTCTGTCTTTGTCTAGCAGAAATCTGTACAAACACTCACAGACAGAACATACTGCCATTCAGTGCACTACAGATCTGTATGTCTTTGAATATAGCCAGAAATGGGAGTGTATCAACCTTATTGGCAATTTCCCTACAACTGACGTAATTCTATAACTATGTCAATATGTTGCACTGCTGTAAAGAATAGTGGTTTCCACTATCTCAGGGGAGCACTGTTTTTATTTGCTTCTAGAATTACATTTCCCCCCCTTTTCCTACCCACCTGTGTCCATGCTAACAGAGGGAGGCTGACTTGGAAAGAATACATTTGCTGCAGTTGTCCTCCTGACAGGAGGCAGCAGACACAACTGCAGAGAGTCACCATCTGCTTTCAGAAATCTGGGCAGTGCCACTTCTCTTCAAGCACCTGCAGTTCCACTGCTTTAAAAGCTGAACTTCATTGCTAAAAATTGCACAGTTGGCCTTATTTACCCAAATTCCATGGTCAGCTCCACTACTGGCCGTAGCTGCTGGTTTAAGGAGATGCTGCAACGGTCCACATTGTCCCCTGCTCCTGCTTTCCTCCAGAGGTCACAGCCCTCAGGTCTCCAAGCCTCTTGCACTCTGTTCTACTTCCAGACAACTGCAACTTGTAGATGCTTCCCAACCTCATTCTGTCAGAATGATCTGATGGAACCTAAAAAGGGCTTTTACATGTCGGATCATTTTGACAGATGGGGAGTACAGAATAGCCATGCAGAGATGGAAGCAGAGAACAGATAACCTCCAGCAGATGCTGCTGACAGGAAGCTGAAGCCAGGCTGGGGCCAGTAACCTCTTCACCTCTGAGTTTTCTGCAACCAAAACAATTAGTCTTACTGCACCCTATGGCTTTTTCTTGCTGAACCAAAAGTATGTTAGGGAATTTGCCCGTTTCCTGGCAGTGCAGGCAACCACAAAGCAGCAAGAGAAGGTCACCCCCAGGGAGAAGTGCAATGGCAACAACAGGGATGAAGTGAGGTCTGACTTCTCTGCCAGCCCACACTGGCCCAGGCAGGGCTGCTCAGAGCTCTGCTGATGCCCCAGACCCAGCCAGAGTGCTGACCTGCCCCTAGCACAGTCCTCTGTCTAACTGTGCTCCTGGTAAAGACAAAATGTAGGTGGGTTTTTTCCTCCCTAAAATTCCCCACTGATGGGTCTGTCCCTGCCTATGACAAGAAGGTGGAAGAAGGAGCTTTATTCAGCCAATAACTCCCTTTCAGTCAGTTTGGGTTCACCCCACTGCAAGCTATATTTAGCATCCATGTAGACAGTTTAACATGCCAAGCTTTAATTCTCAGCAGTGTAATCAACAACCCCTAGAACTGCTTGCTGATTTTTCATTTATGAAAGGAAAGTGAGAAACAAGCAGAAAAGCAATTCAGAAGTAAAAACACTTCACTCTTCTAGCTGCCAATAGCTCAGAACTACTTGCCTGTTGACTCTAAAGCAAGGGCAACAGTCTTCTATCACCACCTCACATTATTTTTCCAATAAACCACAGATATTCTTGTGGCAGTAGTGACATTGACATAGTACAGTTATTTTAGAACTGCATAGTTCAATAACACCAAATCAAATTACAGATTTAATTTTCCTTCACAGACAGGATAGTTACCTGCTTGGCTTTTTCCTTCAAGGCATTCAGCTGGGAGCTATTAAAACCTGAGACAGCCCCAAGAAGTTCCACATTTTTGTCAAAAGTCCCTGGATCCATGCAGTTCAGTTCCTGAACTGACCAAAAGCCATTTGCTTCTCCTAATTTGATTATTTCATTTGAAGAAGGAGCTCTGGTTCCCAGGCAATCTGAAAAAAGTCAAAAAGCAAGAGTTTTCATCAAAGAGACAAAACATAAGTCAAAGCAATATTGATATTTAAGAGAGCAACAGACTATGAAAATTAACTGCAGCTGATGTGATATTGATAAATTAATTATTTTGTAATTAAATAGTTTTAAAAGTATTTATATTGCTAATGCCCTGGATATAAAACTAGAATTTGCCTAATTTGCAAGACATTGGTTATATTGTTGGTACTTCAAAGGCAGTGCATGCTGGACAAGAGCAGACATACATTTCAGAACAATTACATGCAATTACATGCAATACAATGCAGGATGCCACGATAAAACTAAAATATGGATGTGTGTAATAAGAACTACCAGTATCTTGCAAGTTTCTTTCGAGTCTAATTCTCTAAAGGCATCAAAACCCAGGCAAGGGCTTGTTCTGAGGTAAAGTCACCATTTGCTGGGAGCCTTGATTCAATAGAAGTGAAATGCAAATGTTTGGGATGACCATGGTGGAAGTTCATCCAAAAGAGCTTCAGCTGAATAAAAGTCACATTCAGACAATGAATCCAACTCAAAAGGAAAGTTACAGACATGAGAGGTCCTTGCACTCTGCAGTGCCCTGATAGAGATATATGTCTTGTAAGACTTGCCTGACATTTAAACAAGGTGAAGACAGAAGCACGGTGCTTGTTCTTTATGTCAAGCCTGTTGTTAAAATGTCAGGATCTAGAGAGGGCTGTTCACTTACCACAGCACTGTTTGGACAGACAAACTGCCTTTAAAAATTTTATTTACAGTCAAGTTCTTTGGCCTATGCATTATCAAACCAGACAGTTTCCATTGTCTGTTTTAACAAATCCTAGTCTTTGTTGGCATAATCTACCTCTAATGTTGATGGAAACCAGAAGTTAGAATCCTAATGTGGTTGTTTACTGCTCCCTCTCCTGTCACTAATTTAGGGAAACCTTATTAAATAATTGTCTAAACCAAATAATCCCTACATATCTTCGGAAATGGTCATTACCAGTAAAAAGCATGGATTTCACAGATGCTGTGCCTCAGCTAAGCTCTCCCAGATAAATAAATTAAAGCGAGGATGTACAAAGTAGATTTGTACTTTGAAAGGAGGCAGAGGAGGGATTTATTTGCATCAAAGGAAGCTGCAGTAGTGGGTAGAACACTGAAAAGATTGAATCTGTTGAGCAAACGAAAATGCTGTTCTGCTTCCACTGTGCCAGCTGATGTTCTGCTCTCCCTTTACCTCCCTCTTGTGAAGCTGCATTGTTTCCCTTTCTCCTGCTGCAGAAGGTCAGCTTTTCTCATGTAAATACTCCCCATCCAGACACAGTGCAGCTCCCTTCCCCAAGTCATGAAAACCTAAGACTTCATGTCCTTGAAAAAAAAAATAGATTTTATTATTTTTAACACACCAGATATACTGATGCGATTACACAGGAAAATTCTAATTAGATTTTTGATCTGATGCCACTTTGCTCTTCCTTTTGCTATACATTTTGTTTGATGAAAAACATGTATATACATTGTAACATCTCAGTGCTTGTGGTGAGAAACCTGAATTCTTTCTTCAGCACAGCCATTGCTCTCTGGTAGCCTCTCAGACACACAGTTCCCAAGTTTTTCTTTTAGTGTTCCATCTTGCCTTAAGCACCTTAAAACCTTTGTTTTTAGTCTTGATACAGATATAGATGCAAGAACTCTGTAACTGGTAATTGCTACTGTTATTAATATTAGCTCACAATTGGTCTGTGAGAAATGCAAATGTTGGGGCATGAAAAGCATCAATGTTATTCTGGAGTAATTTTCATAATACCCAATTTTTTAGTAATTTACAAATCAGTAATTAGACTTCATTCCTTACTGAAAGCACTGTGTGAGTTGTATGGAACTGATGAGATTATGTTTGGTAACAGAAGTTCAGTACCACATTTGGGCTGCAAAAGCATTTCCTAGAGTAGCACAAACAACCCTTCAACTTCTGATCTCCCAGACTCCCACCCTCATCTGAGTTCATGCACCCCAAGTGAAGACTGAGGAGCCTCCCTAGCCTGGGAGCCAGGTTATCCTGTGACAAAGACCATCAGCTTCACTGGCAGGTTTGCACTGGTCTTGCAATGCAGCTGAGAGAGCTCTGCAGCTGCACTGGACACGAGCTGGGCTGATTAGAGAAGTCTTTGCGATTCATATAGATCCAGAGGCTTAAAAAAGCACACATAAGGACACAGGCAGACTGAAATACCTGCTGCTGAACCTTTAGTCCTGTGGCCCATGTCTAAACGAATATGGCTTATGGTCTGCTGATTTACTTGTGGAAGGAAGAGTGAATTTCATGCATACAGGTGAACTAACACCCTGCTATTTCACCAGCTCGATCCTGCTTTTTTAGAGCCTGATGATTGTGTAATGACTCCTCTGATCAACTGAGGTCATGTTTTGTTTCAGGCTATGAAAAAATACAACTCCTAGAACTCCCTCCACCTCTCTGTCTATGAATACAGCATTGTAAGAGGCAAATTCATTCCCAGACACACACAGTCATCATTCAGAGTTCCTGCTATACAAGCAGATAGATTTCCATGGTGGCCCAGGACTTGCTGAGAGCTTGAACCTCTAGGAAGAGAACCAATGGGATGATTTTCAAAGACAAAGGCAGACAGTATCAAACTCCTTGAATTTGTTTGTGTCTAAATTCCCATTGGTGCTTTACAAAAGCTTCCCCCACAGCAGGATTGTTTACCATGGCACAGCTTACAGATTCTGCCTGGGCGAATTTCAGATAAGAGAAAGAATAGTTATCATAATAATAGATTATAGTCAGAGTATGTGCCTTATAGAAAGAAAATGATCCATTTGTCACCAGAGATTCTAATAGATTAGTTTGGTTGCTAATTAAAATACCTTCTAGACGATTACAAACTTTGTCCATTTGGACAGAAAAAACATAGTGCCACCACTGTCAGATTTAAGAACAGATCAGTCACCATATGCTCATGTCTGGCAAAGGATTAACTGTGTGCAATCTTTTGGCACAACGGTAACGTGTCACCATCACAGGTTTTTAATTCAAGGGGTTTCATTTAGATCACAAAGTAAAAATAAACAACAACAACAAAAAAAACCCCCTCTAATTCAAATCATTCATCATTTTCCTTTGTACACTCAGAAACATTCCAGGAAATGCTTAATTATGCAATCTTGTAATGAAAGTGTTTCAGCAATTAGTCAATGCATCATACAACTCTGATGAGCAGCAGAATGGAGACTCACGGTTTTTTGCTGAAAGTCTTGAAGTTACTCAATACCTCACTTTTATTGTCAGGCTTCTCAGAGTGCATTTGACGACAAAGTGAGACAAAGTCTGTTTGAATTGCACCATCTCAGCCCCAAATGGCAGCACTTTGCAGAGGGCCCAGGTGCAATACTGACCAGCTCTGCTGAGAGATGAGCGGATGCTGCCAGTGCCGTTGGAGACTGACTCAAACACAGCTGATAGAAGCTCTTCAGCTGAAGAAACTGGTCCAATTGTCTTTGCTATTTGTAAAATGATATCTGGGAACTTCAAAAGGAAAGAAAGAATAAATAAGGCTTCTCTCTCACTTTTAAAACAAACCAATTTGTGGAGAAAGACTTGTGCAGACCTTAGTAAAGGCTCAGCCTCATACCATTGTGCAGATGTTTCAGAAAAGAGTAATTGGCTGCTACTGAAAGGTCATCAGCACACATTTGAGGGAGAAAAAATTAGGAACAAAGCAAATTCTGAGTGATTCTCCCTCCTGTATGCCCTCTCAGCTTCTGGCAACACCTGAGCACTGCCTGATTGGCGTCTGTGTCCAGACCCACCTGGAGCAATGAGTTCCACCATTTTAATTTGGGCTTAATTTTGCTCATCTTAAATTTTCCAGATAAGTATAAGAATTGAGGATAGGGACCCAATTAAATTATGAGAAGTAACTTTGACCTGTTTGCCTTCTTTAGGCTTTATTGACCTCTCTCCTCCACCCTGCCAGACACCTTCCTTTCCTTTGAAGAGTCCTATTCTGTCTGGCCAATTATAAGCACTGTCTCCAGTGGAAAAGCTGCTGACTGTGTTCACATATTTTTGCTGAAGAATGAATCCCTCATTCCAGTATAGTTTACTCCTATGCATAAAAAAATTTAGATTATATGAACTAAAGAGGGCAAGGAAACTACAAAGTGCAATGCTGAGGCTATCAGATATTGTTACTTGTGCTACGCTGGCCCCAGGGCAAAGGGCTACATGAGTAAATGCTAATTTGATCAGCATGATCCCATTAATAACAGGATAAGAAACACAACTTTTATGGTTGGAAGGCAGGGGGATGGAGTAAAGAGCACTGCAAGGTGTAAAGTACTAAAAGTGAGTCTATGTCACTATAAATGCCCCTTTTTTTCCCTACTGCCATTGTACACATGAAAATAATTGTTTATAGTAGCATTACTCTCAAGAAGAAAACTCATTTGATGGAGTAAAGAATATGTGAAACATGAACACAGGATTCCTTGACAAAAGAATTATTTAACTAGTTTAAGATTCAGGCTACATAATTTAGCCTGCATTATGACACTCACAAATGCAAGTTCTAAAATATCTGCTGCAAATTTAAAATTTTTAATAAAAGCATACCTTTACAGCAAGGACATTTAATTCCTCTTTTGACAGCAGAGCTATGAATGGTCCAACATCTAATGTTATTTCTGCTGTCCAGTTGTTTGAGGAGCTGAAAAAATATTTAGAAAAATTACATTAATAAAGAATGTTACAATAAAAGTAATACTAAAACTCCAGTGTTTTTATGATACTTTGCTATATAGGAAACACAGACAGTTCTATGCCAAGGTGATGATTCATTGTTATTAGCATCAGATTGCATTTTCTCATCTCTCTGGGCATTAGTGGAACTTGCAATATAATCAGAAAAACCCTTCAAATATGGTGGTGATGGAGCTCTCCCTCAATAGTCAAGTGTTCTTAGCATTACAGTGTTTGAACAAGGGGAAATAATTATTTTTTGAAAGAAAATTCACTGTTTTCTGTCAGTTCATATTGCAATAGTAGTCTGCAAAATTGTTATCAAAAGAGAAGTAGAAACATCATCCAAATCTGACAAATGTTAATCAATCCATTTGGTGGGTCATTTAATAGAACACTTGGGTAAATTATTTTCAGCCTTACAGAGCCTACAGAAAAGGGTAGTAACAAATATGTTACTAGTTCATGTTTCCACAAACAACTTTATTTGTCTTGTGGCTCCACTATGAGGCTGTTTAAAAAGCTTTAAAATTAAACAATATAAAATAAAGTAAAATCTTACTTAGCACAGTGTTCCATGACTCAATAAAACTGATCTGTATCAAGATCAATGCAGGGATGGGGTCTGGTGGAAAATACAGCTATCCTATCACAAAAAAATGCTGACTAGCAGGAAGCTGAACAGCATCTAACATGATTAGGTGGATCAAGTGACCAACTTTGGGGTGAAGGGGTGGTCAGAAACTGTGCATCCCCTCTCCCTTTGCAAACACAAGATACTTCTAAGGACAATGCAAGAGAGAAACAGTATATTCTTGCCAGAGAGAGGATGGCTTTGTTCTTTGCATGACTGATACCAGTGAGGTTCCAATCACCCTCCTAATCTGAGTCCTCAGTGACACCCAATATGCTGCCCACTGCTGCTTCAGGTGCTTGAACTTTATATCCCTCTGCTTCTTCTCTGCTCTCTCCTGTTGTCACAGGTGCTTGCAGTGTTCTTCATTTGTCTTCTCACCAAGACCAGCACACCAAGTATTCCATTTCCATTTTCCCATTCTTTGCATTCCTGCACCATTCTCTGCCCACAATCCCTTTCTCTTGCCAGTGAGTCTATTTGCCTGCCTCTCCTCAAACATTACACTTTCTCTCCTTTTCCTCTGGGACTTAAGTCATGCAGGGTGTCCCTGGGGTTGTATTTTATTCCACAGTTATCACGTTACACACAAGAACAGAAATGTCATTCTAGTGAACAAGACCCTGAGCTTGGGCAGTGACAGAAACTGCTTTGTGCTGTTTTCATTGCAGTTCATCTGGGCAAAGCAAATGCTTGGTGTTTGCATGGCCTAGCCACCAGCATGACCAAGGTGGTGTAACCAATACCTTACCCATATAACTGAAGGAGTTTGTATTTAATTTCAGTCTTCTGCTCATAGCTGAGCTGTTGGCAAAGTTTGAATTGATGTAGGGCTGCTGCCATTGCCTTCAGGGACATTCTGCCATGTAGAAAGGCTGGAGGTAAGTGGCAGATTAGATTTCCAAGGAGGTCAACATCATATTCATCAGCAATGGAGCTGTTCTGAAACAAGAAGCATTTGCCCTGTTGGCAGAGCTAACCTTGACTCTTGCCCCGTATCACTCAGCTGCATCACAACTCATTTAAACTTTCAGGAACAAAGACACAACAGTTTGCACTGGCAACTTAATCTACAATTTCTGCTGAGACTGTCTTACATTTTTTGTTTAACCAATCCAACTGGTGATATTTCATAAACACTTCTCAGATCTTTCAGTATTCTTTATTCCATACTGAATCACACATAAAGAATGTGACCACCCAGCACCTGTAGAGGTGCTGCAGCTCTGTCTGGCAGCACAGCCCTCACCCGGCCCCTTGCAGCAGAGGGGCCCCAAGCTCTTGCTGTTAAAAGGCTGAGCTCTGAGGGGTTTCTCAAGCAGCTGCCAAAACACTGGGGATTATACAGCTGGGACTGTGTGTAAGGACAGGAATAGCCACAGTTCCATCAAAGAACTAGTTTCCCCTAAAAACTGGTGAGTGCTGCAGGTCCCAGACAGAAGTCACAAAATCCTCCTGGTGCCACCACCTCTCCCATGGAGCCCCCTGTGCCACAACAACTCTGCTTGGACTGGCACTGCTTGGAGCCTGGGGAACAGCTCCAGGTGCAAACTAGCCAGCTCCAGGCTGTCCTGGCCAGCAATGACTTTTCATGAGAACACTTTGTAACACGCATGGAGTCAAGGAAAATTGCTAAGCAAGCTATAAAAAGATTTCCTTGAGCAGCAAACATTAAAACTGAAACAGAACATAAGCCCCCCAAAAGAATACAGATGGATGGGTGAAGAACTCATGAAGGTGGTGACTTCTTCCTCCTCCATGGTGTCTCCTCCTCTGCTGACCCCTCTCAGCCATACCCACCAAGCACTCCTGTACTTTTTGCAGGACAGCCTCCCTTTTGTGATGGCTTGGGTTAAGAAGGTCCATTCCAATCTTCCCCAGACGTTCAAGGAAAGGGACACACAGAGGGCCTGTAACGTACTCCAGGTACTCAGAACTGCAGAAAGAATTCAAATGGTCTCAGAATGCAAATCTGACCTTCATACACCCACAACCACACCCATAAAATCTGTGATGACAGAAACATTTAGAGACAAGGATGGACTTGAAAAATCATAAACCAGACAGGCCAAAAAAATTGCAGTTGATCCTCACCTTACTTTAACATCCATCTTCCAATTCATCAGGACATGAACTAAACTTCAAAAAAGGGCTAAGAATTATAAATAGCTGCAAGTGGATGAAAGTGCTCTGAGATGCTTTAACACCACATGAAACAAGACTGTCTACAGGTCAGAAACTTTTCCCCTTTCTCCATTTTACCAGGAATAATTCCCTGATGAACGAAGATGTGGTGGGTGGCCTAAGGATCACAAGTAGTTTTAGAGTAGGTTTCCTTTTTATCAAAATCCAGAAATTCTATCCTGCCAAATTAAACAAAGTGATGCTCTTCTCCACACAGAGTGGCAGACAACCTTTGCAAATAAAGCACAGCCCACATCTGCACAGGCCCAGCCTTGCCACGGTCTGCAGGCAACAGCACCAGTGACTTCTGATGGCCCAGAACAAGCAACATCCAATTGTTGCCAAATAACTGGGTACTGCAGTTTGTAGGAAGCCTTGCATTAAAGTCATTCTATTATTGAATTATAGTTTTAAAACAGAGTAGAGCCTTTTCAAACTGAATATTTTTCTTACTTTTTTCAATTAAGAAATGGTTCTCATTAAATTAAACAATGGTTCTCAGTCTCTTTTATCCCCTTAGGTACCTAGAGAGAAAAAGAGGAAGAGAGAAGGGGCAGGAGAGACAGAAAGTGAGAAAGTGGCAAAGAAAGACAGGAAGGAATTAACAAGTTCTACAATTCAGGAGTTCTTATCAATATACAAATTTCTTTTTCCTAAGGAGAAAAGCTGTCACTGAAAACTTTTGCTAACTTACACAAATGTCTTGAAACACACTGGAATGTTTCTAACCATACTGCTTCAGTGGTTCTACCTTATATATCCATTCTCAAAAAGACCCCTAAACAAATAAGCAAACCTAAACCAAATAAGCCCACCTATGGGGAAAAATCCACATTTGTGACAAAAATGCACTGTACTAAAAGACACAAAGTATGACCACCAACTTTCATTTGAGACGATTTTGCCTACAGTCAGTGATCACTTTTGAAAAATTACTATTTGTTTGAGTCATCAGTTTTCTTAGGACTGAAGAGATGATCTAAAAAGTGCTCAGAAGTTAAGAAGGACTAGGATGTAACTCACGGAAGTGCCAGTAAGAGGAAGGGAAGAATAGATGCATTGGAGGCTTTCCAAAACTTCCAACCCAAACAATTAACCTAAAAGCAACAAAAATTTACGATCTTAAACCTCTGGCAATTTTGAATAAGAATAAAAATATGGCTTGTTTATTGCAGCATATATAAAAATTAATGTATATAAGACTGTAGAGAGCATTTTTACCTGGCTTTTTTTAGTTTTCCTTTTGTAGACATCAAAGATGAAACATCCCGTATTTGGGAACATGAGAGCATTTGTATGTTTTTGAAACTTCTATGTATTTCCAAACAGATTACTCATGAATTAACAAGTCAGAAGGGCTGCAGGAATTTCTTGCAATTTGTAAGTGACAAATGAAATTGTCAAAATGAAGTATGAAACAGATGAATTCACACATAAAAGATTTAAATAAAATATGCTAACAGACAAGTTGAGACATACAGGATTCTGAAAAAAAACCAAAACAAAAAACCAAAGACAAAATAGAATGAACCAAATTCTAATCTACCTAATTTGGATATTGCATAGTATGTTTATGTACATAAAGTCTTTTTTTTTGTTTTACCTGATATGGAGAAAGCAGATGAAGATTCATTTCAAAGAATTTAAAATTGTTTAAAAATATGTCTGTGTCCATACTTTCAATGAGTTGACAAGTTACTCCTTTCACAAGCTGTCCTGTGCTGTTATGAAAAGCAAATTTCAATCTTTTGAATATTTAAGCAGGATCTAGTCCTTACTCCCCATAGACCCATCCTAAGACACAGTTTCATTACCTCTTCCATTTCTTGTAATTAAAAGGCTCTTGAAAGTAAAAATGCAAACAAATTGAAAAACATCAACTAAGCCTTAAAACACCCAAACCTCTGCAATGCTTTGATCCTGATTTTGGCATTGAAGACCCTTTTTAATAAGGAAGGTGAATTATCCTGTGGTATGCAGGAATGAATAAAGCTAAGGTAATACATCATAACACATATTGTTTACCTCCAAGTTGCTCTCATCAAAAAACTAGTCTTAAACCCCATTTCAAAACAGATCTAATCCATACCTTAGAAGGTCAACAGGATAGTTCTCCTTAGATAGTAATTCATACAGATACAAAGCCTGAAAATAAACCCACCATCATTAAAGTTTAGTTAATCCAGTTGTAACAGACAGTAACTACAGCAAGATTTTTGTACTCTGAGCTCTCTTCTGTACTCTAAAGGTACTTCTATGGTCCAGCTTGAGCAACCAAAAGGTTTGGCATTCAGTGCTGAATTTTTTCTTCACAAGACAAGACATCACTGCCTAGCATTATGGGATGATGTTAAACCTGTACACAGCCCACAACCACTGAAAAACTTTGTGCTGAAGGGACCCTGAAACCTCTGGATTCAACTGGATCTGATCCAACTTTTCATCTCTCTGGACAGAGACAAAGATTTTACATGCAAAAGTCTAATATACAGTACTGGAAAGAGCAAATTTACATGGCAGAAATCTAGGGGCTTAAATTCAGCATATTAATGTTTCCTTTTCCATAGCATTGTCTTGTAATGTTGCCTGGGCTCTAAATGCCCTTTGGTATTTATGTTGAGATAAAATTGGGGCAGATCCTTCCTTTTACCTGTGTTCCTTGAACACAAATATATTACACCACTTCTCCAATTCTTCCATCACACTAAATTGCAGTGTAATAGGAACTGCATAACAATTTTTACCTGGCTGCTTCTCAGTTCTTTTTCTTTCAGTAGTGAAGAATTATATCCAGTCTGCTTCCATAAACCAGAAAGAGAGACTTCTTTAAAGAAAGCTCCTTGTATATCTTTGACTGATGAAGAAAAATGTCCAGATGAAGCTATCTAAAAAGAGGAACACGAAAATACATGGCATTTCTGAATTGATGCTTAGATTTACAGGATTAGTCCTTCTTTCTATTCTGTGTAATATTTCTCTTAAGAGGATAAAGGAAAAACCTGACAGTATTAAAAACACAACGGAAATAAGCAAGAGAAATCCTTCAAAACACACCTGGTGTTCAGAAAAAAGCAGTAGAACCATTAACCATATAGCTAAAGTACACGTCTTGATTTAATTCATCTAGCTCTACAGTTCTGGTTACTGTGCTCTTGTACAGAGAGAACCTGCCACAAACTGGAGTTTATAATCACCTTCCTGAGGATGCCCTGTTGCTGTGCAGGAGATAAGTCAGACAAGTACTGGGACGTTGTGCCTCGAATAATCTGAGCCAGCTCCCTGGGGTTCATGCTGTGGAGTGACCTGGTGCCAATTCCTGTCACCAAGGCGCCCATTTGGCTCACATTATAAAATGATAAAACCTGCAGGGACAGCAGCACAAACAAACAGGAAGTTTTCTGGCTCCAGAACAGCAGATATATATTTAAAAGCAAAAGTCAATAAATAAAGCAAAACTATTCCTGTTAAACACATAATACATTTCTTGCCTGGGAATGCATTTTCTCTGCCTGTCCATGGAACAAAAGGATGAAGTTTTTCAGAAGTTCCTTGTCCTGAAACTTCAACCAGGACCTGACTCTGTGCATTACAGCATTATTTGAACATACAGCCTGGGATCTCTGATCATACAAATTCTGCTTAGGGCAGTAACACAAACAAAATAATATATACAACTGCCAAATCCAAATATTCATTCTCTCTGTTACTAGAGAATTACTTTGGGACATACAACCTTGGATGATTTCATTTGATTTAAATACATTTTTCAGGCTACTAACTAAATAGAATTCTTGTAGTAACCTTTCCAAAATCTACAGTTATTGTTGAGAAAAAACTATTTCACTTCCAAAAACAGACAGTAGGGAAGCTGTTATCAGAAGTACCTTTTCATAAGAGAGATATTTACTGGATAAAATCATAACTTGGCTCTTTGCCCACCCAGAGACTTGGTTTAATGTTGCAACAGCATTATGCACTGCTTCAGGTGACAGAGATTCCAGCTGACTTGAAGTTAGTCCAACCACAGCATCTGACAGAGATCCAAGGGTATCATTCAATGTCTGGTTTTGCATGGCAATGTTCAGGAGTTGAGATTTGAGCTAAATCAAACAAAAAGAGCAGATGGGAAATAAAAATCTGCCAAGAACCAATTTCCATTACCACCCAAAACATTAACTGGAATCTCTGGAATAGGGATTGCAAATATTCACATACTTCATAAAATTTCAAAAATAGAACCACAATTGTGAAAGGAATATGGAACTGGAATATGAAACAAAATGAGAAAAGAATGAGCACCCAAAATGGGTTTCTATTCTTCACATTCCTAAGAACCATTTTCCCTTATTTCTTAAGTCCCAGTAATTTATCACTAATTTCTTTCCTTGTTTAAGAAGAATATCTCTCCTCCTCTCTTTACAGGACTATGTTAGGCAAGAAGAACAAGTGTTGTACCCACCTCATGAACCTCAGCATGGAAACCTCTCAGTTGATTGCATTTAATCATTTGATGAAGCAGAGCCCGGGCCACAGCTGCATCCATCTGTTCCAGGTCATCATAAAAGCAAACCAATAAACCCAGCCTATGGAGCAGAAATACATTAACTCCCTTCTGATATAAAAGGTGTCACTGTTGGGAAATGGAAACATCATTGTTGGGTGTCACCCTCTCCTTGGGATCACAGCTTGAGCCATTTCTGTTTGCCACGAGTGCCTCAACCTGCAATCTTTAAAACTTAGTGTGTAATAGGGGTATGAGAACATGCCTTGCCTTTGTATTCAGCTGAACTCTGCCTGGATTGCTTGTGCTTGAGAATTTACCTGTCCTGGTTCCATTTGTCCATGGCTGGATTGACCCAGTTAATGACTCCACTTCCCTTGACAGGACAATCTTAAAAATTATGGAAGGCTGTTACTAAGTCTCTAGAAGTGGCTTGTTGAGTTCTTATCTGGTTTGATTGGATGTTTTGAACTCCAAGTCCTGCTTGGATTTCACATGCAACACAACCCATTTGTGTTTCAGAGCAGCAGCTAGAGCACAACATGGCCTCTTTATCATTTTAGGATTAAACAATGCCTGCTGTATTTCACATCAAACACAGGACTGGCCAATGGAACCTGTCCAGTTCAACACTGGTTAGGAGAAAGCAGATTGAGGCTCACTGCCCAGTTGTGCCAGCACAGCAGTCTGCAAGGCAGGGCTTTGAACTGAGCTCATTTTCCTTCACAGTTCCCATGCCGCAATATTTAAGTCAATGTTTCCATTAACCTCTCTAAAGTGCAACCACAGCCATAGTTTTAGTAGAGGAGGAGTCACACCCCCGTGGGGAAATGCCTGTTGTAGGTGTCCTTCTGGCTTAGACCTTGTTCTTATTTGCTGCCTTTACCTGCAGCCCTGCAAAGAAAGAGCTCTGAATTGTCCATCACTGTCTCTGGACTTTGAACTTTATAGTGATGGGGATGAACTGGTTTGTAGGAAGCCTGAGTCACTTCCCTGTCCCTGTAAACTCTCAGCCTTTGCTTTCATAATTTCCTCAGAACAAGAACCCCAAAGATGTGGCCAAAGCCCAGCTTTCCTGCTACAGTCTCTGGTTTTTAGCAGTTCAGTGAGGCAGGCACAGGCAGTCTGGGCAAAAATGTCCAGATGTGAATCAAATCAGCAGTGGACAATACTGCAGCACTACCACGAACTCAGTTAAATTCTGCAGCACAGAAAGGCTTTTAGTTCCTCCAGTCCCTCAACAACAACCTGCCAGCAATATAACAAAACATTGCTTTAGCAGTGCATCTGAATGCATGGGAGATCATCAAACTAACATACAAATCAAAAAAATATCTATAAGAGCATTTTTATAACAAATAATTACATTCTGATGCATTATTGCATAGCCACCAAGAGCTCTTCATCCCCTTTGGGATTAGCAGAAATGAATAACGCTACTTCTAAAAAGTAAAAGTGCATTTAAATCAACAATATGGTTAAAATGAGTAACATAAACTAAGTGTGTTGTAAAAATGGAATATATTAAGGATTATGGAGCATGACATTTCTCTCATCTGTGAGAACGTGGCAGCTCTTGTGAGTGACAAAATCATTTTTAAGATTTCTGACATTGAAATTTAGAGCGTGGGCATAACTCTTCTCTCGCTTACTCCTCCGACAATGAGCAATGCTTCATGGAAGTCAGCGAGCTGCACTGCAGTAATGACAGGAGCTCTGAAGCCATAAAGCATATTCTCCATTAGTTTAAAACTCCAAGGTATCCCCCAAGGAGACTACAAATAATTTCAGACAGCATTGTCTTGGGACTAAATACATCCATTGACATACAGTGGAAATGTAAATGTGGAGTGCAGAGCTTTCTCACGCTCACTGCGTATTTATGAGTAACAGCAGTTTATTTTGGTTTTTTATTATTGTTAAAGTTAGTTCAGTGCTGATTTGACAGCCCTGAAAATTCAGTTTCCTGCTTACACACCTAACATTCAAACATATTTAAGCATGGCTCCTCTCTACCCTGCAGGACAAAGAGAACAGCAGGGCAGGCTTTACACTGCTTCACTTAGTGGCTTCTCTGGTGACATTCATGTCAGTTAAAACCCACTTGCAGTCCTGGCTGGCAGGAGTTGAGATTTCCTCCTTCAGTCCTATCTGTAACATGATTTCCACCAAACACCTCCATGTTCTGTGATTCAAGCAGCCAAGATAACTCATGTCCTGCTGTCCCCATTTATTTTATTGCTCTACAATGTGGTGGGGCTCTGCCTGGGGCCCCCAGATACTGCTGTAGACATCCTATGAATGCTACAGGCATCTCCTCACTGTAGAGCAGGAGACAAAGCATTAGCTAGTTAGGCACACGTCCAAAAATTCATAAAGTAGCAATTCTTCACTGTTGCTAAACAGGGCTGGATTTCAGCCTAGATTTTTCTGCTGGAATGAAAAAGCTGTACCACGTTATCAATTCCCATTTTCTCCTTAGTTAGTTGTTCAATCCATACACAGCCATAAAAGAAAAAACAAAGCAGCCTTGCCTGTAGATAGTTGAAGTGTTCCTCATATCAAATCCTGACGAGTTTATCCTTTCCAGGAGGGCCTGTGCAAGCTCTGGTGTGATATCAAACACTGTGTCCAACTGCTTCGTTGCGTTGTCGTAGCTAATGAACAGTCTGACCTGACCAAACAAACCCACAATCAGCACTGTGAGACAATGACATCCTAACAAGTGTGTGTCTGACATTCTAAATTAATTGAGCCTTTTCATGTTACAGAGAGAGAAAGATTTGGATAAAACAGTATTTCTGAAGGCAAAGCTGAGTGAGTGATTTGAGTGATTCTCTGCCAAAATGTCATATAATTTGATGTTCTTCTATTACTGGTTCCTTTCAGTAGAAGTCACAGAAGTCTGATACAGATAAATAATTACGTATAATTGACGGGCACTTTAAAATAAAAAATACAAAAGAATTTTGTAAAGAATACATTTATATTTTCTCTCTATATTTTCTCTTTAATTAATTAAAATATAAAAAGGTTTTTTTCATGTTTAAGTTTGCATTTGTGTTCATATTGCTTGTAGCTGACATCACTTGCCAATGACATATCCCACCACACTTTGTTACTTACTTCATTGAGACTAATTTTCAGAATTTCTTCTAATGGGAGATGGACCATGTATCTTCCCAAAATCCATAAGCTTTCTGCACTGACCCAAGAAGTTGATTCATTGAACTCTGTTTTGTACAAATAAATACTCACTACAACGTTAAGAAAGTAATTACTTTTCAAATATATTTTACCCAGTATATTTTTATTGGTAAATAATAAAAAAATATCTACAAATCAGAAAAATCCTTAGCAGAGAGAGTCAGGTTCGCTCCATTTGCTACATTTCAGCACCACACTTTTATGAGCCCATAAATTTTTTAATGAAAATGAAATAGTGTTTCAAGTGTCTCAAATTTTCTCATATAAAAACAATTAATGTTTTATGTTGTCGAAACATAGAATGGATAAAGTGTGGGACAGGAAAATTTACAGAAAAGTATTAATTATGGAGCAGTATTTTTAAAATTCACTTCTAATCAATTGCATTATTTAAGAACATCAGGAAGGCATGATACTTTATATATCTTACATATTATTATTGATGATGCCACTTCTTTCAGCAATATGCAATAGCAATAATGGAGAAAATGAAAAACTGTTCAAATACCTACATGGAAATAGGCTGACAAAACCACAAAACACTGCATAACAGTTAAAAAATGGCATTCATTTAGTAACATTCTCCCAAGGATTGAAAATGAAATCAAGATCCAAATATCCCTGAGAAAAAGCATATTTATGGACTCCATGGGTACTCTGAGCACAAAGACTGTTTTCTTCAGGGTGTTGCCATTTGGATGGCTCAGTGTGTGACACCTCTGAACACATTCCTTGGCAGTGCTGATACTCCCAACTCTGTTAAAATAAAATCATCAGAGCACTTTGAAGAGTTTCCAGTGTCGGGGAGAAACCAGCTTGCATCTCTCAGAAGCTGGAGGACTCCATTAAGTGATTTTTTTGAAAACACAGATCTAAGCTCCTTAACTGAGACAAGATGATGCTCCCAGCAGACCTGTCAGGCCTGTGTTTTTTAAAGTGATATTACCTCCCATTACTCAGAATGTTATGAGAGTTGAAAGACATGACAAGAGAGCCAAAGATAAACTAGAACAATTTAAGGATGCTGAGTGTGGCCTTTAGCAGAACAGACTTGCAGCTACCAGCCACGGCAGCTGTGATCCCCAAAAGCTGATCCCTATCCCAGGTGTTCCCAGAGCTACCCACACATGAAGTGAATAAATCACTCTCCTGCAGGACTCTTCCTGCACTCTGGTGTGGCCTGGGGAGTGCAGACAAACATGAGAGAGCTTTAGACTTCCAGTCCAAGTGTGCCTGCCCAGGGCTGATAGTTCACACTGCCACAACCAGCTGGGAATCAGCCCGCACTCGATGCCCTGGGGCTGGAGTCACATCTGTGCTGCTTTTGGCATGTGAAGCAGCAGCAAAGCAGGAAAAAGAAGCACAGCAACTCCCAGTCCCTCCCAAGCTCAGTGATCTTCCACAAATCAAGGGTTCACTAATGCTTCAGACAAAAAGCAAGATGATGCTGAGGGATTTTCCCAGGACTGCTGAGTAGCACCAGGCAAGTTCTGCATCTTTGCTTCCCCAGCAATGCACGGGCACTAACATCACCTCACAGCAGCAGCATGAACCTCCTCTCCACGACTTACTGGGTTACTCTGGTCTTTTGAAATGGCTGGAGACCCAGGAGGCAAATTTAGCTCCACTGAAGCAAGTGGGCATTTTGCCTTTGATTTCTAAGGGAAGAGGAAGAACATACACATCTAGAAGTCTAAACTGTTCCAATGACAGCTGTGCTGGGATGTACGGTGAAACCCAGGCACCAGCTCTGATGGTTCAGTGCCCTCCACAGCCCCCTTGTAGAGCCCATCCTGCCTGTCCCAGCTGTGGAACAGCTGTTTAAGGCACATCAACCAGGCAAACAGATGTGGAAAAATGAATCCAATCAGGATTAATTAACTTTGGTTTTATCTTGTTCCTTTGCTGATTGAGTCGGTGCCATGTGCTTCCACAACATCCTGCACTTCTTTTGTGTTTTTAAACAGTGCAGTGGATAATGTACCCTGAGCCAGAGCTGCTTTTCTTGTCTGAGCAGGAGTTCAGAAGTGAACAATGTGCCTTGGCAGAGCACCTGGCCACTGTATCCTATTTCAGACTTAGAAACAGATAGAGAGAAAAGACTGGAGTACCAGAAAAAGACTTTGTGTATAGCTCTGTGAAGAACAGAGGAAGAGTCCATTGGTTGGACTTGATGATCCTGGAGGTCTTTTCCAGCCTTAACAATAGCATGATTCTATTCTCTAAGTGCAAGAATCTTTGTCATGAGAAACAAACACATTATATTTACTGTGTTCTGTAGAAAAGAAATTCCAGACAGCTACTCTTAAACAGACCTGTGTTCAGCTGGGGAAACAATTCAATACAATGGACAGGCCTTTTGATGAGTGCTTTTCTCTTATGATAAGCAAGAAGAAAACACTTTGTAACATACCACTCATGTTGTAAGATTTCTGTAGAATCTGCTTCATCCAGCCATAGAGAGCTCTCTGAGTGCTTGCGGAGGTCCTGTCATAGAGGTCCTTGAATAATGATGATCTAAATGATACAAGAGCATGTCAGTTCACTAATGAGTCAACTATTCTTTTTTTTAATGACACGGACAAATTATTTTAGAAACAGCATTCTTTACACATAAGCAGAAAGCTGGATCTGGAAAACAGAATGAGACCATGTAGCAACCTCTTTGTAAATAGCCAGCAAATCCAACATAGTATTAATTGTGTCTGAAAAATAAATGGCTTACAAGTTTCTGAAAGCATCCTCCAGCAGAAGGTTTGGGAGGCTCCCAATGACATCAGGTTGGAGATAGTTCACTGCTGACACACGTAGAACTTGGCTCAGGATATCCACACAGTCCAGAGCACTCAGAGCCAGGAAGCATTTATCCAGTGTTACAAGGAACAACGTCCTGTTTACTCCTGGACTTTGAAAAATTCTCTCTCTAGTCTTGTCCCAATCAAGAATAGTATTTCCAATTTCCTGCAAGCAAAGTGTTAAAGTAGCATCTCTGATTAATTCAATATATTGCTCATTTTGAGGCCTGACAGAGAGTGCCCTACAAAGAATATGATGCTGTTCTCATGAAAAACAGCTGCAAACTACTGCTTGTTTGCATTGCTTCAGATAATTCCTTTCTGGCATTGGGCAGAGACCAGCTTGAATTTTTTTATAAAACCAAAATTAAACCCAGAAAGATAATCCAAATGACTGATTAACAAAATTACTGATTTCACCTTCTTCAGCCATCTTGGCTCTTTCCAGCCACTGAAAAGAAGATACTCCCTGAGAGTAACTGGCTCTACCTACCTTAGATGTTACTACAGGAAGGTGAAATCTTCTCTGGAGATGAGTTTCTACTGATTGCACTGAAAATCCAAATGACTGCAGCAACTTTTAAACAATAAGTCTAACCTAAGAGGAGAGGGAGTCCTGGGATCCAATCCAAGCCAGGTAAGTAACTGCAGGGCCTGCACTGTGAGCCCCCCAGTCTGACCCTTTCCATTTATCTAAACCACTGACAGCAGCTTTTCCTTTTCATAGTGTAAAGTCACTTACAAGATGCTCCTTTTTGCTGTTGAAGAGGTACTTCATTGCAGTTTGGAACTGCTGCTGATCAAGCTGCTGCAATTCAGACAGTAGCTGCCTGGGCTGGTATAAAAGGTTCTTCAGGTAACTTTTTATGGACATCTGAAGTATAGAAAAATGTGTGTAATATACATAAAACTCATACTATTTTATTTTTACTCCCTGAAAATCTGTGCTCAAGGAGAACTAAGTGCCTACCTCTGTATTGTCTGTGCTGCCAACGATCAAAATAACTATTCTCCACACAAACTGAAAACAAAAATAATCTAAATGCATTCTGAAAGACAGTAATTTTCAAATCCTATTCCTGGCTTCATGAACAAGTGCTCTCAAGGGAGCTTTTTAACAAAGATGCCTCAGTTTCTCACTTCATAAAACAAGAGTAGTAAAGCTTTTCTGCTTCACACAGCAGAGCTGTGAAAATGAAACTTATAAAGAACTAGAAAAAAACCTAAAAAAAAAAATCAGATACCGTGTGCCTATTACTTAAAAAAGGGAAGGAAATGTGCAATTAAATGGGAGGAAAAGTCTGTACTGGGTCATAAGCCAAAAATATTCTCTCCTGCATCAAGCTGCATTACCATTTAACAATCTCATGCCCGTTTTAAAAAATTTAAGGGGAATCATAACACTGGCACAGAAATAAATGTAAGGCTCATTAGCAGCAGACTGGAGTAAAATCCCTTCTAATTCCCGACAGAATTATTTCAGAATTGGTTTGGAATTTGAACTGCAATTGTTCTTTGCTGTCTTTGCTCAACTTGCATTGCCACCACCAAATATTAGCACAGTTCCTTTATGCCTCGGGGTTCAGCCTGCTGAGAGCCTCAGGCTGCCAATAAACCTGACAAAGGGAAGGGGCAGTGGCAGGGAAATGTAGGTGAGGATGAGCTGTGACAGCGACACGGAGCTTGGGACGGGGTTCAAGCACTGTGGAGCTGCTGGGAATGCCTGAGGCTCAGGGTTGGCACAGCTGACACTTCCCTGTTTCAGAGTGTGCAGGGACGAGGGAGGGGCTCAGGTCTGATTAGCTGGGTACAGCTTCACTTAAAGCAGCTCATCGCTAATCCTCGGCAGCAGGAGGAGGAACAACAACTCCTTCCTGCATCACTTTTGCATCAGTAATTTACAAAAACAGCGTTCAGAGGAGTTTTAAAAGGTGGAGGCATTTTGTAGGATGCTCTGGAGCCTCTCATTCCATAAGGAGCAGTGGGAACTACAGGTAGTCAAAATCTGGGAGAAACCCGTTATCTTCTGGAGAAACAGCATTTCTATACACTCAACTCAGAAACAATGAGCCTGAAAACATCTAATTCCTGCTTCCCTTCAGAGGAAAAACAACGAAGACTGTTGTTATTATTACTTCTGCCTTGCATATTCCCACAATCTTAGGGGGAAAAGACAATCTATTCCTATTTCCTATTTAGCTACTACACTGTAGATGTGTTAATTACCTCTACCATTGACCACCTAGCTTTGGCTACAGAGATAGGTTGGGTTTTTTAAATTCCTTTTCAAATAAAAATATTCATGCATCTTAAATGTCACAAACCTGGAGGCTGCTAAGAGTAAACATAACTTCCTGGGCATGAAAATATGCCATGACTTTTGTAAGCAGATCTGCTGTCCAGACTTTAGAGCTGTAACAGAAAACAGGACCCAAAATGCCAGTAAAGTAATATAACAAGTTAAATGGCAGATTACGAGAGTAAAAAAGAAAAAGGGAAACAAAGAGTGATGCTAACACCATAATAACAAAAGTATTCAGTTTTTTGCCTAGCCAGAGTAATAGCTGATCTATTTAATGCAATGAAAATACATGGTTCAATGGGGAATGGAATTAATTCGTTTTTTTCCATCTAATTCCACAACCACCCACAATAATCTCAATTTTCCAAGGTGTTGCCATTAGTACCATCTCCAGGCCTGTGCTTCCTGGCACCCCATCATGACTGTTCTGATCTGCTTGCAGAAAGTACAGGGAGTAACTGCTGCCTTTCCCTCAGCAGAGTCATTAATTTCACTCTGTCTTCTTTATACAGCCACTGATTTTCTCAAAATATGTAGGAGTGGAATGGCCTTTGAGGCTTATACTGCTATTTCAAATTTAGACAAAAGCAGCAAATAATTCAAAAGCCACCAAGAGCTGGAGGATGGGGGACAGAGTGGGACTGAAAGAAGGAGGTGGACAGAAAGTTGGAACTGCACCTAATTTCATTAAGAAGCCATTTTGACACATGTGAGCAGTTGATTATCAAAACTTCTGAAAACTGTAGCAAGTATTTATTCTCAGCCTCATTCTATAATTTTTTTTTCTTTTTCATGACAAACAGGTTTTTCCCTGTTAATAGGAAATACTCCTCCCAGGAGATCTAAATCCAAGTAATCATATGTGCCAATGTCATTCTATCCATAATGTTCCAGTCTCTGTGGAAATGAAACAGATCCTATCTGAAGTGCAAGATAATACTGAAAGATCAAGATGGTGAGAGTAATACATTACCTTTGAAAATTTAGGATATCTAGGAGGGCTGCATATGAAAAATGGAACAAAAAAGTTATGGTGAGATACTGAGGTTTAATTCATTTAGAAGCATAAGTGGGAACAACTGTGTACATTACCATTCAGATATTTCCCAGCTATTACTTCCTCCTAAGGAAAAAATTATAAATATATGTAATAAATGATTATTTTTAGATTATAATATAAAATGTTAGTAGAGAGATTAAATAAAAATACTAACCACAGCTTTGTGTACCAGTGGAGGCAAATCTGTAAAAGATTATCCTGTTACTAGTGGTTAATTTAATGTTTTATCATTCAATTGTGTTACACAAAAATATATTTATTGTATGCAGTTATTATATATACATGTATAATCTATTTGCAAACATTTAATGCAGTTTTGATTAAATTTATTTACAGAAAAACAGTGGGGGAAAAAAGGCTATTAAATAATCAGTCTCAGTGCAAATTCTTTGCTGGCATAGCTCCATGAAGTCAAGAGAGCAGAGACCATGGTCCCAGTTACTAAACAGGACCTAATTTATTACACACAGCTTTTTCCATCCCATAAAATACACCCCACAGACAAGAGTTCTGGTCTTACCTTCAGAGTCCTGACTGTGAGTAATCTCAGCACGATTCATTGATATCAACAAGAAACACAGCTTCAAAAGTCTGGACATTTCTTCTGGTGTCTTTTAGAATGAAAAGATACTTGGATTGAAAAGGAAAATAGGAAGAACAGAGTCAAAAGGCAATATTCACCCCAAACTTTCATAGCTATAAATCAGAGACAGCCTATGCTATGGAGTACAGATAGAGATCAGAGCAATCCAAAGCTGCTTGCTCCCAAGTTTTTAATTTAGATCTTTTTCTAGGATATAGATAGACTTTATGCAAGCACAAGTCCAGCAAGAGTGCGTGTGCAGCCAGATTTATCTCTCTTTAGCAAGTGGCTCATTTAATTTTCTTCCTTGTAGCACCATTTATTTACTAAGTTACACTGCACCTAAATATGACTTCAATGCAAGCAAATCCTTTTAAAATCAGATAAAAAAGAAGAGAAATAGAGGGAGTGAAAAAGGAAATTATAAAGAAGCTTCAAACAAACCCTAAGCTTTTCCTAGCTGGTTAAGCTGCCTGCATGATCACTGCAGACTTGGTCTGGGACCCTCCATTTGCAGATCTCTGTACTCTGGGTGGGACAGCCTGGCCCTTGTCCCATGTCCCTGCAAGGGTGCTCCAGGCAGGGAGGGCCACGGAGTGCTCCCCTTCCCTGCTGCCACACATGGCAAAAAGGGAGAAAATGTCCTTATGCTGTTCTGAAGTAGAGGGAAAGTCACACATTTGGGAAATAGACCATGTCACTTCACCTGGATGGATCACAGCAGTGGTCTTTGTACTCATAAGTGTCCCATCAATGTTTCACCACCACCTCGGACACAGTTTGTGTGGAAAGACATGGTTTAGTAGCTCTTGCTATCCCTGCTGCCCTGTGCTTTGCAGCATAAAAATCACTGAAAGGTGAATTATCTGGAAGGGCAATAATGGGACACCCAGAACTCTTCACTGGGTTGTCACTGATTGCCATCCGAAAAAAATTGACAATCTCACAGGTGTTCAAAACAAAATGAACATGTTGCTTTGGGTCTAGTTCTTGAAGGACGAGGATACACATATCAGCAATACAATGGGATGGAAAGGAAGCAAAGACTGAGCAGGTCTCACTCACACAGGAGTTTCTGCAGCCACATCCCCTCTGCAGCTCTGAGGGCCATCAGCTGCAGAGAGGATTTTCTGCCTCTGCACCCTCAGCCTGGCCCTCTGCTCAGCCTGAGAGTCACCACCCCCACAGGTAAACCAACTAATTAATCTGAGATATTAGTTGATGCCTTGATCCACAGATTGCAGCTTCTTACACTGAGATTAGTCCCTGATTTAACAAATGACACAGAGGGTCCCATTGGCCAACTTGGCTCTGACCATAAGGAGACTTTGTTAGGTTTTCTCTCCCTTTCCCTCATTTCAAAGGTTTATTTGCAAGACACTGAATTTCTGCATTTCTTTTGGTTGCTTAATTTGGATCTGTGCTCACTCTCTCTTTTTTCCCCCCTGAAGTTCTCTGCCATGGCTTGAGTTACAGATCTGAACATTTGATAAATACGACACCTTTTTTGGACTGTTTAATCCCATGTACCAAGGTACTCTTTTATGAAAATGTCTTTCAACAAGCCTCCAGCAACACTTCAGTCTATTGCAAATACTTAACTCCAGTCTTGTAACAGGAGGGACTCAAACTGACAGATGATGATAAATTTAAACATTAGACTTTGAGAAGCTATCACCTCTGTCCTGTTCTTACTTACACTGAAACCCCTTTCAGCTACTCTTTTGGGAGCACCACAGTAAATGTCTCTCATTCAGATGTATCTGGTTTCCTAGACAATGAACTTACTTG
The DNA here is from genome assembly GCA_013400955.1 of Drymodes brunneopygia. NCBI lineage: Eukaryota > Metazoa > Chordata > Aves > Passeriformes > Petroicidae > Drymodes > Drymodes brunneopygia. The sequence goes on along the minus strand of VZTZ01010930.1, from coordinate 224,832 downwards.
TGTTTGTTTCTGCCTGTGCCCTAATAATTTTGCAGTAAACTTTGATTACACTGCATAGGTTAAATCATTCTTCCAATGTCAGTCCTGATTTGTTTATTCCAATTCATTCACTTTGATCAGGGAGTGTATTTTATTTAAAGCATGCTAACTTAATATAAAAGGAAATTAAATGCTAAGGAAAGTGCTTTTTCATCCCGACTAACTCAAGCGGACAATCAGCAGGTGCACAAAAAGGTCTGCTGTGAAACAGCCCTACTTGTTAAGACCGTCTGTGGGATGAAGTAGTTTATTTTTTGAGTGAAACAGGTCTGTTTGCAGTTCACAGCAGCTTTCAGACAGTCCCAAATCCCGCTGTGGGGATCTCCAGCAGATCCCATATAGCATTTCCCCAGACATCATTCCTGGCATATGCTGTGATCCAATCTCTGACAGGTCACCCTTGCAGGACTCCCCACTTATGAGGAGCTCCCAGACTGCCTTCTCCCCTCAGTCCCCAGACAGCCACCCTTCCATGTACAGAAATCCTAGACATTTTATCACTTACTCCATGCAGTCGCTGCTTTATCAGAAGTTCGATAACCAGAAAGCTGACCTCACAATCTCAAGTCTTGCTGATAAGCCCTTGCACTGCCGGTGCCCACCTTCCCCCTTGCACCCGGGCTCTGAGAAAAAGTACCACATGCAGTGAGGGAACCCGCAAGGGGCCCGGGCTGGAAAGGGAGAGAGGGCGGGAGAAGGACAGCCAGGACCCCAGAGCACTTTACCTACCTCTGCCGAGTGCGCCTCCTCCCCTGCACTGCGGGAGCTGGGCGGCTCCAGCCAGGGACCCTGAGAGCGGAGCCAGGCCCAGCACCGCCCTTGCAGCCTCCGGCGCCAGCCCAGTGGCACCGGCCCTCAGGGCGGGCGGGCGGGAAAGGCTCCTCCGCCGGGCTA
>VZTZ01010930.1:204093-223880 GCA_013400955.1 Drymodes brunneopygia | reverse complement strand
CTCCCAGGGCAGGCAGGAGGGGACACTCCTGTCCCGAGATGCAGAGAGCTCAACAAGCTGTGCAGGGGAAACACAGCGCTGGGCTTGTGCTGCCCCACTCCCTCATCTCCCCAGCCCAAGCACGAATAGGTGGCCCTGGGTTCCTCAGAGTATGAACCTGGGATCACCCGGCTAAAGGGGCCTGTGGTTTTGAGGGATGAAGCTGTTCAACTTTGCCTTTAAAAGTTTGTAGCTAAATCGTGCCCTTGCACAGCATCGTTTTCCTGCAGTGCAACACACCCGGTCTGCCCTGACAGGACAGAACAGAACAGTTCAGTCACTCTCCAGGACAAAACGCTGCACATCAGTGAGAGCCCTGCAGTGCAGCTTGGACGGACACTGTCACACACTGCAGGGCACGGACAGCAGAAGGCCAAGGCAGGATTCCCAAACCCGAGAGTAATATATTTGGACACTGGAATTGCAACACTTGTTCCCTTACATGGCATCTTAGAGTATTTGGGGCAATTTAATGAACTACTGGACTCAAGAGTTTCTTTGTGTGGGCTGTGAGCAGCATTGACTGCACATAAATGCTCTCTCAGGGCCTGCAGGGAGGAAGAAGTCCCTTCCCTACCAAGGAACTCCAGCTTTAGAAATACAGGTGTGGGTACAGTCCTAGGGGTTATTCTGTTTATTCAACAGGACTAAGCAGGTTTTTGACCCTGCTGAATTTAGGCTTTGTAGAAAGCTTTTCTTCATTACTGCTCATGTTTTAATTCCTCAAGTGTAAGAATACTTGGTTAAATAAACAAAGTAGAAAATGATAAGGAAAAAACCCCTGTTATTTACATTACACCTTCTGTTCCCAAACCCCTCAAAGCTATTACAAACTGAAATCCTAAGTGACTGGACTAAAAGATGAGAGACATGAAATGCAGTGTCTTCTGTGATTTTTAACCTGTGGGATTAAAAGACTTAAGTACCTTTGAAGAAGTTTGTCTTAATACATATGGAGAGAGGGCGGCTACATTCATGACACCTTAAAAACCATTTTCTCACTACCAGATGAGTATAAAATGAAGGTCGGAGAAGATAAATCAATGGATTCACTGAAGAGCATACATAGCTCATTTTCCCAACAGAAAAATCTGATTGCACTATGTGCCCAAATGCAACAGCACATCCTGAAAAACCACTGAGTCTAAATTACTGTTGAAAACTAATCTGAAATTTCACCAGTCAAATCCCTTGCCCCATACTGCAGAATATTATTCCACAAAGATGACTGAGAACAAAAAGCTAGTAACTTGGCAGGAGAAATCATTAACCATCAGGCAAAGTGAGACTGAGGAAAACCTAAAGTGATATGGTAAGCATCGTATCTGGCATAAAACCACCAAAAAACCCACAACAAACAACTTTTTTAGACTTCAAAAGCAATAGAAGTCAGCTCTTACTTCACTTACCTGAGGTTTCTCTGCTCTCTCACACTTGCAGCCCAAGCACTGCATGACATACACCTGCCAGGTCTCTTGCTGTTTTAAAGGAAAGTTATATTCCCAACTGCTAGAACTGATTCCCTTAAACAGTTTCTAAAACAAGACATGTTAAAATAACTAGCATTTATTTAGTGCTCCTGAAGCAAGGAAAATGTCTCCAGCTAAACTCTCAAGCCCCCACAGCCTGATCCTCAGAGGCAGTTTGACTCAGAAAATTTGAAGGAAACCACCTGCAACTTTTAAAAGCTGAAAACATTTGACAATAATTTGCTTAGAGTTTGTGTTTTTAAAGCCATCAGTTTAAATTGCAGTTTTGACAAGTTCTACCATAACCCCTTTAGCTGGAAAATGGCATATGCAAAAGCAATGAGGATTTATGAGGCTTTGACAGGGAAGAACATGAAGGAAACCCAACGAAAAGTGATACATTTTTTGTGCACTATTATCCCATTAAACAATAATTAAATGCTGTTTAAATAAAGGCAAGGTTGTTCTGCTACTGAAAGCTTCTCAAACACAAAGAGCAGTGGCTGCAGACAAGCATGGCTATGGTTACAAAAATGAACACAAAAGTTAATGCAAAAGTCATCTCAAAAAAGTTTATTAGCATGATTAAAAACGTGAAGAATGACAGTAAGAGAGAAAGTAACTTAGCATGGAAGATTATCCACTTCAACAGTTTTTATTCAACAAGGCTTGAACTGAATGGATAACTTTATTGCCAGATTTTGCTTGATTTCTTTCACAACAGTTCACACTGTAGCAGTTTCACCATTATAAAGACTATTGCTTTTGTTTGGATATGATCCCTGTTGCAGGTAAGTATAAAAAAATATCCCCCATTGCTGCTGGATTGCAGAATGCAATGTTGGTTTAAGAGCTGGTAAAAAAGAAATTCTCAGCTGAGGAGTCCATTTAAAAAACAACCTTTTTTTTCCCCCCCTAAACACACTACAAAGAAATACATTAGTATTTCGGCCTTTAAATTTCTTACACGGTATTTATTTAGCATGGCAATCCCAAAATTCCCTCCCTTTAAGTAACCATAAATCAAAACCCTCTTTCAGAAGTTGCTTCTTGGATTAGATTGTGGAGCTTTACTTCACACAGGCTTACACTGGCTTGAGGACAAAGACAGCATCATCCAGCACGTAGTAGTCATTGTACATGTCACCTTCACAGAGGTAGGGCAGTCTGGTGAAAGCCTCGATGGCAAAACCGGCTTTACTGAAAACTTCTGGCAGGCTGTTCACCTGTTCCTCCCAAGTGTGCCCTTTGATTTCCAGAACTTCTGAGGGCTTTTCCCACTTGCCACCTACTGAGAAAACATAACAGCTTTGTTTCAATTATAAAGAAAACTTCATTGTGTGCTGCATTTTCTTGCAGAAGGCATAATTACACTGATTATGTTCCATTCCACTCCACATAGGAGGTTGCCACGCCACTCCTAGACCTGCTGCAAGATCAGCTCTAGTTTTATCCCTGCTGTTCAAAAGCAGCTTTTTTAAGGTTATCTTTTGTTACATTTTTAACTAGAAGTGCCAGGAATGGCTAAAAGATAACTGCCATTAGTGAGGCTGGTGTCCAGCAGACAGACACAGAGGTAATTACAGTAAGTAGAGTCAGCAAGTTGAAAATTATGATTTGCTGTGAAGCTTTCATCAGCAGATCACCACATTACAATGGATGGCTACTTTGTGCCTTCAGTGGCCACCTATCAGCTGATCTGCTAAAGGCTGCTTAGGGTCATATAAAATTAAGAAGCTGATCACCTGTAGCATGCTGGAAAATGTCTTGTTATTTTTTATATCCAATGAGATAATCTGAAGGATTATAGGTACAACTCTCAGAAGTTCAAAATTTAAAGTTCTTCACTCATTTTCCAAATAATGTAATCCACAACAAACAAAAGCTTTCTGGTTTGGTCTGTACCTTTAACCAGTTTGCTAAATGCAGTAGTAAACACCCTCCTAAACAGGAAGTTCTACATCTTGTGATTAAGACAGTTCTGCAAATCCAAACATTTCCCAAGTTCCTCTTCCTTCAAGAACACTCATTTCCCCAGAGACACAAGAAATGGCACCTTTCAACAAATTAAAAAACGTGCTAATGCTGGCATTTGACTGGATCCTGTATGGTGCTGGTAAGACTTTTAAAAAATTGCTTACATTTTCTTATTTAACAGCGGTTAAGCAAGACTGAGAATTTTGTGGTTATGATTTGCAACACAGCTACAAAACAAAAGCAGTGAAAAGTTTTGCTGAAAATCAAGTTAATTTCTGCTATCTCCATGTAACTTCCAAAGTGCTAGCAAATGCTTTTTTCTTCCAAAAGTCTGAAATGCTGCTGTAACCTGTGATTTCTGGGTCAAATCCTGCTGCACTTCCCTGCTCGGAATGCTCCAGGCAGCAGCCTGGTTTCAGAGCAGAGCTTTTGTCATAGTTTGGGATGAGGGTTTGGGAAACTCAGCAGGCAGCATGACCTGAGGCCATGGAGTTCTGCTCTGCAAGGACACCAGAGCCTGGGGATAAGGTGGAAAACAGAAGGGGATCAGCTGCAGAAGCACAAGCTACTGTCTTTCACCACACAGGGTGCAAGTACACCCACCACTCACAATCTTCAGATTGCTGTAGTTGCTGTGGAATGGCTCTGATACAGACCTGACAGAGAATCAGTTTCATTTTATTCCTGTAAAAGTCACAGACACTGAATCTGATTGGATTTAGTGAAAAAAATGAAGAAGAGACAATGCTAATTGTTCGCCATGGACAGGTTTACAAATTGTATATCAGCAGTACACTAAGATTTCAGTTTATTTATCTTCTAATTTGTTATTTTCTGGCAAGCAGAAAAGGATGCTGTTTAGATACTACCTTTATTCTCACTGCAATAATCTCAATGCCATAGTTTAAATAACTACACAATTTATTTGAATAAAATTAAATATACTAAAATAGAATTCACACTATGGATTTCAATAAGGACTTAAAAAAACCCTTCCAGACTAGTCATATTAAACCACACATTTAGTTCCTTAATTAGAATGCTTCTGATTAACCTTCCTGTTTTCTCTGCTCACATTTTTAAATGTCAGAATTAACAAGCACTATTATTCTTAGAAACCCAAAGTCAATATATGTGATGAAGTGGAAGAATTTCTAGGAACTACTGTGAATTCTAATCAATGTTACGAAGTTGCTAAATTATAAATGCCTTGATTTATGACATTTCCACTGCCTGCCTTCAGCTTGTCTGGCTTGACTCAGACCAGGAACAGAGCTGGAGAGAGAAAGCCTGGCAGAACCACTACACTGAGCAGCTGCACTTACATCACACAACACCCACCCCCAGTGCCCCCCCAAACATGCAGGACTAAATCTGAGACAGGGAACTGCACAAAGTATTTTTCTGGTCTTCTCCAGGGCCAAAGGAAACATTCACATTGCTTCAGATCTGTCAATCTTCTCTATTTTGTCAGAAAATAGAAAGCCAAGTTCATTACCCCGTAGATAAAAGCGTTAAATGAGCACATGTGCAAGCTGTAGGAACTATCTAAAAACAAAGTTTGCTGAAAACAACCTTAATAATTTCAAGTTTGAAACAAAGTTGACTTCCTCCTTTCCTCCCACCTTTCCTTGAATGAACCAAAAGTAGTTTTTTTCTTTTTAGACTGCACCTTGCTTTTCAGCTGTCCCTGACACTACCAATTGTTCCTTCCCAACAGGTGTTGCAGGTCCCTGCCGAGTCACTGTAACACAGCCCAGCTTTCAGCAAGCTGAGTCCTCCATGAACAATGTGAACCTAACATGCACTTTCTCTGCCTCTGGATGCCCCTCATCCTCACCTGAAGTTCTGTGGTTCCGCTTTTTAACTAATACTCATCAGGATTTGTGTACTCCTGGATGCACAGATCAGAAGTACAAAGTACATTCATCAGAAAATAACATCTTACTTCAGATAAAAGATCTGAGTGTAGATGACAGCGCTGTTTACATCTGTGGAATAGCATTTTCGGACTCAGAGACACCCCTTTCTAAACAAACAGGAGATGGAACAGTACTGATGGTAACAGGTCAGTTGTTCATTCCTTCTTAATGAAGCAACTTAGAAGAAATAAATTATCTTTTCTCAACACTCTATTTATACTTTCAAGAATGACATTTAAGATGGAAATACCAACAAAACCCATTAGGAGCAGTATTAATGGCTATATTAAGATGTTATTAGTAATACCAGAGGGATTCCACAAATTAGCATCTCATTCTCATTTGCTAATTAGGCTGTTCTGTCATAGGATGAAGATGACTCTAGAATTCTACAAAAGAAATTTTGCACTTGTGCTGTCTAACCACACTCTACATCCTCTTACATAAAGACTCTCATGGTTGTCAGAAAGGAAGTATCAAAAAAAAAAAAGGGAAGTAGAGAAACCAACATTTAGTAGAAGTACGTGCAAGAGACTGCAGGGCCTCAGATCTGGGAATTCACTCTGCCAGCCTGAGAAAAATGTTCTAAACCTTTGTATCACTTGCCTTCCAGTTAAGAAAGTGATGAAACTTCAGTAACTACATTTCAGTTTTACATGCCTAAAATAGAAAAAGAAAAAACCCCAGAAACACTCTGCTGGATTATTACTTTCTTTATATTCCTTCCTTCCTTTAATTCCATTTCTGAACAGAAGTCTATGAGCTTTATTCAGAGATACCTTTAAAAGAGCAGAAAACTGGATTCCATTCTCTCTCCACCCCTAAAGGAAAGGTTTGCAATCAAAACTAAACAGGTCTCCATTGCCCTTGCAAACATATGAGCAAACAAATGGAAAATGATCTCACTAAGGAATTTACACTGAAAATGAACCAGAAAAATATTGATGGATATAAGGTTCTTTAATTCCTCAGAGAAAGGGAGCTGGAATGCAGAGTCTTAAAAAAAGGAAGTGAATCAGAACTACCCTTTATTCTAACACTCATTTTTAATAAAGGATCAGGGAAGCAGCACAGCAATGGAAAATTCATCTTCATGATCATCGCCTCGTCCTTACTGTTCCTGTACAGCTCTGCTGTGCTCGCTTCCTTTGTGGTCTACAAGGTAGGCTCAAAGTGATTTTTCTGGTTTTGTTCATTTTGTAAATCGATGCAGTTTTAACATCTCCATAAGGGGAATAAAAACACATTTCTGGATTTTATAACTATTATGGTTAAGTTTTAAAGAGGAGGTTGGTTGAAGTCCATGTGCTGCACGCACACATCTGTGAACTCCTGTGTGGCACATACCTGAACTCTCAACAGCAACCACATTTTCTTTTTTCAGTAAAGTGTCTAAAAGAAAAAGTATTCTGAAGTTAAAATTATCCTGAGATAGATTTCCAGTAAAATAATTTATATTTCACATCAAAGTATTTATGAGCTGCAGTAAAGTTACTGCAGACTGACTTTGCTTGTCTACTGATTCTCTTCGTGCATGTACAGAAGAGAGACCTCAGTAAAATTAAAAAATATCAGAGACTTGGAAGAAGTTTTATGCTTATAGAAACAAACTCATTAAAACACACATGGTTAAAAGTTACGTAATTACTGGTTTTTTTTTAACCTAGAACAAAATTTGTGTTTAGATAAAAACAAAGACAGAGCTACAACTGGAATCTTTACACAATAATGAGACTTTGACAGGAAAATCAGTACTTCACAGTCTTTACTGGTATGACATGGTAAAATGGTTCTTTCCTGTAGTGACCATAGTGACCACTGTCTAAGCATAAAGACAGGACAGGCTTTTTCATCTTTGTTTTAAGTGAAAAGGAAGTATCAAGAGTGAAGAGTGAAGGGTACAGTGAGAAAAATTAAACAAGCCTTCTTCAGGGGAAAAACTCCATCTGTGATGCCATTGGTTTATTTTTGAGAATTAAGTAGTGTTTCAAGCAGGTCCCACTGTGCTCAAAGCAAAAACACCTTCAGTATCTACTACCAGAGGCTGAAAAAGGCTTCACACATGTGAAAACCTCTCTGGTTTTTCCAATGGTATCAGCTGATAGTGAAGTATAGTGAAGCACTTACCTACGAACTCACTGCAAAAGGACAACAATTTTAGCTACTCTGCTAACTTCTCATCTTATATTTTAATTCCTTTTTCATTTATTTTCCTTCCCTCCAGTTAAAACCAAAGCTGCTAAAGAAAAGAGGAAAAGACCAAACAACTGAGAACTGTGTATGTTCCCATGTTATTTGCTTTGTCTGTGATTCAGAGCTTCTTTTTCTTGTCTTTTTAAAGTGTATTTGGCATCAAATTTGTGATTAATTGATGATTTCATTAAAGAGACATTCTGAGCTGTTAAGGCATCATTTTAGATTTGTACAAAACTAGTTATGAATTTATATTTAACTGATTTTAACAAATCAGTTAATTTATTTTTAATCCACTGGATACATGGTACAGTTAATCTGTGTAAAGGCCATCTCTAATACACTGTTGCCTTTAGGTTTTAAGTAAAATTTGTTCAAATTTTTAACAGGTTTATAACAATAGCAGGTTTTGCTATTATTTTTTTGTTTTGTTTAAATGATCCATTCAAGTGAGCTCTAATGTGTTTAAAACAACAACCTCCACCACTATGTATCCTTGTATAAAAAGCAGAAGCCATGCATTTAAAGATCCATTATAGAAGGTGTATATGCTAAGTAATGCAATAATAATGGAATTTTAAACCCTTCTGCTTGCCAAACTGTATTTTTTTTTTAAATGCTACTTAGTAACATTTCCAAAGACATATCCAGGCAAAAAAACCTAAATTAGAAAAGGTAGAAAAAGATGTTTCCTCCAACTCAAAATGTTGCACTGAACCAAAATGTTTTAAATAATTTGCAGAAAATACATAACGGCCGAAAAGTTTTTCAAGCAATTGCTCAAGAGCTTCAAAAGCAAAGATATGCTCAACACAGCCATGAGCCTGTGAGTATCCACCAATACCTAAATTTATGGGGAAAAAGAGAAATCACAAGGTTTTAGGAGTTTACTGTGTCTATTTCCTTTAAAGTTGATAGAGGTGTATAAAAAAAGTATTCTGAATGACAGTCAAAGACATTATAAAGCATTCTAAATGGCCATATTACAATTACATATATATATATATATTTATACATGTATATATACACACACACACCCCTTTTTAAGTGTATGCATGTACATTTGAAAATAAAACTGCCAAAAATTTCTATTTTGCCAAGAAGAGGTCTGATTCTGGGCTGTTTGGTAAAATGCCTGGAACTATTAAGAGGTTATGTTGGAGAAGTATTGCTGTTGCAGTTCCTCTTGCTCCTTTAACTCAAAGTAGTGGACAGAAATGTAACAAAACTATTATAAAAGCTCTGTGATATATTTAAAGGTATTTCCCTTCCTCCAGCACACAGAGCCTAAACTAAGATTTTAACATCACTGGGTAAAGCCACACAACTTATTTCATCATTCCAGATTTATGCTATTCAGTCTTATATGAGAATAATTTTACATGTGCCATGTAAATTATTTTCAAAAAAACCAAAACCAAACCACACAACTTTAGAAATCACACATATTTGCAAGCAAAGAAAATGACTTCAAAGTCTTGCTTCCAAAATCTTGCTTCTCTTGAGAAACAATGTTAATTCCTTCCTATTCTGAGCACAGAGACCATTCAGAGATGCAAGGAGGAACCAAATGACACACAGACCAAAGTCAAGCACTCCTCTACACATTTTACTTCATTTATTTCCATACAGCTCCAATAATTTTCCTCTGTAATTACCCCTTTAAGGACTTCAAGTCCCTGCTGACATGACCTGGTCCTTGGTTTGAGCATCAGATATGAAAATAAAGGCTATGTTTTACTGCCTCTGTGCTCCCTGGAGATTAGGAAAAACCAACAGGGTAAGAAACATGTTCTGAAGTGTGTAGATACCACATGGACAAACACAACTGGAGAAGAGGGGAGAAAGGATTTTACTGAAACAGTAAAGGGATGATGGCATTTGCCTCAAAAGAGAAATTCTGCCGTTATTAAAAAATAAAAATCACCTCAGTAATGAAATACTTCTTTCCCTAGGATGATGTGGAAGATGACACTGTTTATCAGAACAGATGAGCACATGCAGCACTTCAGATTTGTTCAACAGTTCTTGTGCAAGCAAAGGAGCAGGTGAAGAAGTTAAGCTTCTTAACAGACCTCCTTTGCTTTAAAGAGAGAGGAGAAAACCTTGCAGGGCAGTGTTCTTCAAGAGTATTTTCTAAACAGATCACCAGAACCAAGTGCATTGTACCTTACATCTGTGTTACGTATTCCAATTTCCATTTCCAAGAACCCTGGGAAAAGACTTCATCTTTGGAAGATAACTACTGATGCTTCATGAAAGTTTCCTTTTCTAGTTTAGACTGAATTCGATGTCTTTTTCTCTCTCTACATAAACTTTTATGTATTCCTTTTACATGAACTGAGCAATTGTGAAAGATGTTCGACAGCAATAGAATAAACTTGTTTCATGGGTGAAATTCTGGGTTTGGTAATGTTAGTGAGATAGCTACTGATGTAACATTTACAGACCAACAGTTACTGAGCCTTAGAACAGCTTAAACAGAGCAAAACCTGTGCATGAGTCAGGCAAGCAGAAAAAATAATATAAAAAACAATATAAATACATGCACTTGGCTGGCAAAACTCATTTGGGATGGGAGCATCTTCCAAATCTATTTAGGACAGTAATGGTCATTGTGAAAAGGTTGCTCCTCCAATACTAAGTCACCTGCTAGACTGATAACCCCCATCTCCCAGTCCTACCACCCCAAGTCAGGAATACCTGGAGCACCACGTTTTGCCTTTCCAAGCCTATTCAACACGGATTCAAGCACAAAAAAGAACTGTACCAGCCAGTCACAGGCAGTATACTTTTTTTTTAAAGTACCTTTTTCAGCAGTTACTACCCAGCCAATCTGCAAAATCAGCACTTCTACAAGATACCTTTTGATATCAGGCATTTTCCCTTCTAATGAACAGCTGCATCTTTTATCATAATTCAAATAATGCAAGGCTTTGTCTAACAAATGCTCACTTCTGCAAGATGAGAACTGACAACTGAGACAAAGCAAGGGTCCATCTTACACACTACTGTGTTTCCAGCTCAATTAATAGTATTTCAGGAGGAGAGAAAACACACCTTTGCCTTCTCATCCCTGTCAATCAATCACAAGAATATTAATGAGTTCAACAAGCAAATTTCACACTCCCAGGGTCCCAGTGTTTCCTACTTCTGAATTATGGCATGACATTTTTATTTTAGAGGAACTTACACCAGTCCAGTCATGTATTATCCAATACTGACTTTTTTCTGTCTATATTAGGAAATACAAAGGATTCTTATATGACTCTATAAGACACCTATTAAAAGCAAAGTTGTGGTAATACTTGTTCTTAGTGACTAGTCTAATACCTGATGATTCATCAGGCTCTCTTGCCAAATTTAGACACCTGCAATAACTGCATTCCTGGTTGTTCTGCATGGTGAAATAAAACTGAAAAGCTCCAGAGAGAATTTATGATTGAGCTCCTCTGGACTCTAGGTGTCACTGTCATTCCACAAACAGCAAGCACAGATCTGTATTTTAATTCCTCCTCCACCTTGCTTTGTTCTCTTAGAGCAGGTTTTATGTTACTCACACAGACAGCTTCCACCATTACCATCCCATTATACTACATGTAATACCCCAAATATCCCATTTGGATTAAAATAATTTCTCCACTTTTATCTATGGATCTATCACTGGATAGATAGGTAACTCTTCTCCATTTTTTCTCCCTCAACAAAATTCAAAAGTTTCATTACATGGGTCCAAGCTTGTTTTACTGAGCTGCTACAAGAAGTTACTTGAGCCATGGAACGTTCTCCTCTTTGAATGTTCCAAGTATAATTTTGTTATATATAAAACATATGTACAGATCTATTTTTAAAATGCATCATCATGCAGAACAGCTGAATGAAAATACTGAAATTCGAAAATGGTTTTCCACATCATGAAGACAGTCTTGCAGTTCATTGTCTGTTTCTTTAGCCCACAGTTAAATTAATCTTTAGTGAGAAAGTTGTAACTTCTGTGTGTGCTAACCTGCACTGTCAACAATTTATATGGGTCCATATCCATAACTGTGGCAAACAGACAAACTGAGGATGTTTTCACGTTTCAGAACACATTAAAGGAACAAAACTACTTTCAGCAAAGTGACTCATCTGCCAAGTCACCATCACGAATACAATTATGACATTGGTTTACAAATCATCTTACAACAGCATTTACTCTTTCAACAAGTAGGAATGACTGCGTTCAACAATCACAGAACAGGTTTCAAGTCCCTTGGCATTTATAAATTTAACCCTCTATTCTCCTCCCAGAGTATGGTGGGAGATTAATGATGAAGGATATAAGCAGGCTTAGAATTGTTTGTTCCTTAACTTATCCCACTCCTGTTGAGCCAGGGAGATGATGTACATGGTCTGTTAAGGGGTTATCCAACAAAATGCAGAAAAGTAGATGAGGGGTGTAATAGTGATTGCCAAACACAATGGCACAGACTTTTGAAGGCACACAAAAAAAGCATTTCTCATTTTTTGGTTCTAATATGCCAGTGAAAGACTAGAAAGACACTGCTGGTATTTGGAATTTTAAAGGATTTCTACAAGGGGAAGCCATATTGTTCTACATTATAGGAACAATAAGTTGTAACCAAATACGCTTGAAATATTTTACAGATGCCTAAGTGAAACTTCAAATCTAATTCAAGATGCACAACTTTTCAAAATAGTTAAAAATTACAAGCTCAAATACTGTATTTTAAATAATTCTTCATCTGATGGCATTCTTTCTTATACTTAAATTCTTCTTCCTTCTCCCACCAAAATACCACTGGCATGTAAAAAGAGAAAACCAGATTCAGTTTGATACATTTGTGATTGCCAGAATGTGTTTAGCTCAGTATTTTCTGGGCATCCATGCCCTTCCACAGACAAGTCTTAACACTCAAGGAGAACCAGAGTCCCAACAATGACTGATGAACATCAGCCTCCTGGAATTCAAACCACCTTCAGGGTGCTTCGACCTGAATCCACAATCACAGCCACGTAAAAAAGTTTCTAGTCTCTTTAGAACTTTAGTCAAAAGGACAGATTCCAATGAAAATCTCTCATGTATTTCTTTAAAATCCAGGTAGGGTAAATAACTGAGTTTTGGCACCAAATTTTACTTTTTTATTCCTGTTACTAGGACAATGTAAATTAATACAATATTAATAGTGGTTGATACTTTGTGTCATAGGGGTCTATATTTTACTTTGAGACCTCATGTTGGAAAGTGAAAAGTTATCTCCCCATGGATTTTTAGGTGGGATTCATCTGGAACACTTGAAACAGCTTGACCTGAACTGCTCTATTCAGCATTAGACAGTTCTGATGGTTTTGCTCAATTGGTCACTAGAGACAGCTGGGGTCACCTCTAGGTAAGAGGCCCTAATCAGGGACCAGTTTTTTCAAATTGCTCCAACACAGCTGAAATGTGGTAACTTGCAAAACAGGATCTGTGACTTCAATATTTGAGCTTTTTGTAGGTGCCAACAATGGATTCTGTGGAGTTAACAAAACAGCTTACATCATGTGGCCTATTTACCTATGATTTCATACTTCTGAACATGTCCTCTATAGTTATTTGTAAAAAATCAAATACAAACCTGTCATTTATAAAACTTTTCATTTGGAATACTAGATCCTACAAATGTTTTCTTTACCTGCCCAAACAGCTGTTAATCTGTGCCCTTACCATTTTCCACATAGGGGTGAAATGGCAAAACCAGTGCTAGGATGACTCTGCCTCTGGTTGGCTCCAGGACACTTCTAATGTCTTTTAATACAGTCAGTGGCTGATCACAGCGATCCAGCAAATTCAAACAGCTGATAACATCATACTGAAATCCTGTGTTTTGCCATTCATTGACACCAAGCACCCTGTGAAAGGAAAGAGAAAGAGATACAGTCTGTTGAATAAAAACAAGCTGATTTCAGACAGAACCACTGAAGAACCCTGTGGATATGTTGATGGTGCAGGTAAGGTCAAGCATTTAGAGAAGAGACAGATACAATCCCTTCTGGTCTTCTGAAAAAGAAAACTAAACCAATGATCAGCATTGGCTACATGTCCAGCCCCATGAACCTTTATACTGCCTGATAAACATCAGGTAATAAAGGAGACAAAAACCAACACTGGTAAGAGGGATCATCAGATGTAGTTTTTTTTCTGCTTTTGTACAGGTTAACCTTTCCCATAACAATCAAACAACAAAATACTGAAAATACTGAACATTCATTAAATTACAAATAAATTACTTTGCTGTAATGTCTGATATGAAGGATGTAGGAATTACTCAGTACAATACCTGTATTTCTTCTTCTGAAGCTGCCATATCATAGTTTCAGACAATTCAGTGGCATAGATTTCTTCAAAGTGAGGACTCATAACTTTAGTGACTTCTCCATCCCCAGCTCCTAAATCGAGAAGTCTGTGGGATTTCCATTCAGGATTTATTTTAAGCAGTCTTTGAAATTGTTCTGGGGAAAACACAAACATTGAGCCCCTTCCCAGCAGCCTAAAATGTAAAAACAAGAAATGACCGATTTTGTACAAACTTTCACAGGACAGGCACTGAAAAAATTTAGAATGTGCTTTGGCAGGAACCAGTCACACGTAATAGTAGACAAGGTCACTGCTCAGATGAATTTTAAATGCAGTTCAACCTGCCTTGCACTTGTCAGAGATCAAACACAGAGCCACATGCAGTTACAGTGGTTAAGATTCCAGAAGGAATTTGATTAGTTAAGGAAGAGCTCATGGGGTGCAGCTCAAGAAAATGATTGCATTTAAAAAAAAAAAAAAAAGAGAAGAGAAAGAGTAGGAAAGATAAAGACAGAACCTTATTTGTCACATCTACAGATTTGAATCTCTGCCACCTAACTTAAAAAGAAAATCCCAAGATGAAATAACAGAGAAAATAAAATGGCTGGAGACACAGAAGTATGCACAATGAATGAGGAATAGGATATGGAACGAGAAGGGAAGACAGGGAACAGATTTAAAGAAAGAATGGGGGTAACGCTGCTGGAGGGGCAAAAGAGATTTTTGTAATTCTGTTACAATCGCTTTTGCTGCTATCTGCAGATCCTGCATTCAACATGAAAAGCTGTGGAATAGAAAATAGACAACTCATTAAGGAATTGGGTAGAGGTGACAGCTGGATTCCTTATGGATCAAGTCAATGCCATACCCGCCCATAACTGTTTGAAGACTACACAGTGACACATTTCAGCTGTCATAGCAGAATTCAATGATGAAACAGTCAGAAGAACAGGCAGAGAAAGAAGAACTGGTCAGTAACAGACTGCATGTACATATATACTATTCTTTAAACTCCTGTTGGATAGAAGGTTAAACTTAAAGACAATGAACAAGAAAAAAAAAAAACAAAACAGAAAAAGAGAAAAAAAGTAAACAGAGATAAAAAGACTCAAAGAATAAAAAATGTGAAAAGGAAGTGACCTAGGAAAGACTGACTACTAAAACCCAAAGAAACAAAAAGGACAGAGTATACAAAGTCATAGAGAAGAAACTAAGCAGGATATCAAATGTATAAAAATAAACAGACTACATCCAATTTAGGCAGAGCCCCCTTGCAGCAGACACTTGTCAGTCCACACTGTATAATTGGCTCATAGCTATTATTCCTAACAGCATTATGAGGTGTTATTCAAAGCCCTGAAGGGCCTTTGAAAAAAAATGGAAGAGAAAGGAAGAAGAGACCAAAGGAACCTTTATATAAAGCTACACATAACTAAGAACACCACAGGGAAGCTCATAAAGTCATCTGGGTGGAAAATAAGGAAAAAGACTGTTTTTCTAGCCCCAGTAGACAGCTCCTATATTGTATCAGACAGTGCAGAAGTATGTAGCAGGTGCAGAGGTGGGGACACTGGAAAAATTGGCTAAATGTAACAAAATACATTTTTCATAAGGTCAAAGCCGATAAGCTGTTAAACACGTGTCTGAATGGGGTGAGGTGAGCAAAAAAAGCACTCCTTTGTTAGAAAAAAAATACTGAAGCAGCCATGAACAGCCAAATTCCCCTGCAATTGATGCAGTAAGAATAGAAGAATGCTGTTTTATCAAATTATGTTTTCCTGCTTTGTTGATGTTTCACCAGTCAAACTGCTCCATCAGAAGTTATCTGTTCCAGTGCAGCTTACACATAAATTGAGGTGTAATTGTTTTAGAGAATAAGAGGAAGGACAGAATTCCACATTAGTGTTACCAGACACAACACTTGGCCAGCTTTGCACTGTTCAGAAATGTGCCATGATTTGCAGTGGGCAGGCAAACACTTTCCAGCAGGAAGAGTTTTAGGTGCAATACAGGACTGACTGGATACAGTCACCAACCGGACAATCACAACAGTAACTGATATAAAGGTGTAAAGGGCAAGGTAGGGGGGAAGAAAGCTGAGGGAAGAGGCACAAAGAGAACACTCTCTTAGAGGAAAATTAACACAAGTAATTGTTATAAAACACAATTAGAATCCTCTGACTGTCTTTTGTTAATTGCAATTACCTCCTCTGTTCACCCATACATACCCTCACCAGTTAAGAGGGCTGGGCATGATGAACACAGGAGGGCATTTCACATCTGACAGACCAGCAAAGGGAAATAACACATTTCGAAAAGCTGGCAGATCAAGGGGTAGGGCTCAACACTAGAAAACACTAAATCCAAACTGTATGTAGTTTACCCAAGATCAGCTTTTCACTTACCCATTGATAGATGTTCTAGACATAAAAAGGCTAAAAATAGAGGACACAAAAGAGTGATAGAGCTGGATAAACAGCCAGCCTGACTTCTCAATGCTGTTGTTTAAGAAGATCTGTGTTCCTTGGTCAAGGTAACTCTGGACAAAAATGGGCTGAAGGGATTCAGACAACTCTTCTGTGTTGCAGACATACCACTAGAGAAAGAGATAAAAGGATCATTTTAAAAGTTCAGCAATGTAAACCCAGAAGTAGTCAAATTTAATACATGGAAAGCTATTACCAATTTGCATAAATACAAAAATTGAGCTTTTCCTACATTCTTTCCAACAAACTTCAGAGTAAAATTAACTTAGAATTGTAACAAAGTGAGGACTGATTACTTGCTAAGAAATAGTGCTTTTAATTTTTGTCTAAATTACTACCCCGTACTTTGAAGGTATCTACAAGGTAAATTCCCTAGAAAGCCAACACAGGTCCTCTATGCAAAAGTTATATTAAAAAAATTTAAATTTCTTTTTAATGAAGAACAAAACTGTTATTTCTTACTCTCCTACACTTACATGGAGTTACAGCCAATCCTCATAAAATGCCATTGTGTCTGTTTTCTACCATTAAGAACTATTCTCTATAGCCAACACCCTCTTATCTCCCCCTTAAATCTTGCAATAATGTTCTTTAATGTGACTGCATGTGTTCATTGTGCAGATAGGGAGCTTCAAGTATCCTAAAGTGAGATGTAGAGTTTTAGCAGAACCTTGTAAAAAATGCACGTGGAAGGAGAGAAATTGTCAGCTGGGGTAACTCCCCAAAGATTTAACACACATGTGCTCAGACCCTGACCCTATCACATTTGTTTGCCTTGTTGGGAGAGGAACATTCACTCAAGGCAGGTTTACACAGCCATCAGCACATTGGAACTTCCAGTCATTACTGTAATGCAAAGAATAACGGCACAGGATTCTTATTGCAGCATCTGCAGCTTCCCAGCAGCAGTGCAGCAAGCAGAGGGGAGCACACAGTGCATCCAGGCCCTCATGCCAGATTTGTGACCAGGGGCTCCACCAAACACTGGCCCAAAGCAGCAAGGGAAGGCCCTTCAGCTGAACAACAAATGTGCCTGTTTAGGTCTGAAAACCACCTGCACAATGGGTGCACTTCTGGCAGAATCAGGCTCTTGACTGTACTTTCAAACACACTTGTGGGTAGAACAAGTGAGCGACCCTTTCCTCTGAAACACAGATTCTGAGCCTGGCACAGGGATCCCCGAGACAGCTGAATCACCAGTTTAGGTCTCTTCTCACTGCAGCTCATAGCTTGTTAAATAAATCAGCATAGGCCAGTGATTTCCAAAATCCTTAGTGGCTCCTGAAAAGTCACTAAAGCAGCAGCTTGTGTACTTTGTCCATTCATTCAGAAGCCAATTCCAAGAGCATGGCAGCAGGAAATGATCCCAAGGAGCTGAGGAGCAGGCTGGGATGTGTCAGGTTCACTCACGAGGCTGCTGCCTCATTCCACTGAACAGGTTTGGAGTGGCTCAGATGATTTGCCTTTTGCAATGTGTTGCCAGTTTTCAATTCAGAACAAAACATTTTCAAAGCGTTGGGAAACAGAGGCTTTGTTCCACAAGCAGCATGACTACACCTGAGCTCATACACCATGGGGCTCTGCACTGAACTCTCACCTGCAGTTCCACTGAAAAACAGTCCCACAATTCTTGTCTTTAAGACTTCTAAATATTGAAATAACCACTGGCAGAAGGATGATGGTGACAACGAAGAGCGGCTTGTTTCCAAAAATAGGTGTTGTTCACAGATCTCCAATTTCTTCTTCTCAATATGATTTAGGGGGTATGGTGGTATTTGGTCAAAGGTTGGATTTGATGATCCTGGAGCTCTTTTTCAACATTAAATAACTCAATGATTCTATGATCTTCATTGTTAATCTTGCCAATAAGGTTATTGACAGCTACCTATATAACACTGGTGAATAAATTCTAACAAATTATAAGACAAAAAAAAAACCACCAAAAAAGCCCCGATCTAAATTTCAAATGAAAAAAAAAGGTGAAAACCAGCTTAATTCCAGAACTACTTCCTCAGAACAGAAACTGCTTTTGTTTTCCTCCATGTACAACAAATGAAAGGCCACTAGTTTTGTGGCAGAAAGTGTGTCAATCTCTTACATCTTTTCAGATTGCTGTGCTAAGACCTTTGTTATAATAAAAATTATAAACATTGCAACTCTTGCCTAATATTAAAGGATGAAAAACTTAGTTTAGATAATTTACATAAAACTAGTTAAATAAAACTGTAGAGTCAAAGTACCAGAGGTCTCAACATGCAACCTTTGCTTACCCCACAAACTCAGTAACCATAAATCTTGCTAAATGTACTAAATAATCAACACGTACATTTAAAATCTAGATAAAATAAAACAGATGGAGATTATCCACTGCAAACCATCTACCTGTGAATGACACAGGCACCTCCACAACACATTTCTCTGACTTGTCTTTCTACTACAGCTTTTAACAACACAAAAGACTTTCAGATTTTCTTTGTTCACCAGAAGGAAGTTCTTCCTGTAAACCTAAATTCTGTTTCTCTTTGTACTTATGTCCTGAATGATCCCAACAGCAGACCACAAGCATTAAATTCCAGGGCTACATCCACTCAGCAAGATTCTGGAAGTCAGTGCCCACCCAGAGCACCGAGAAGGCTGCAGTTATGGATCACCAGGAAGAATTATGGTCTTCCTTTGTACACCAGTCCTCAAGTGTTTATACGACATCTTCGTTAGTTCGGTTCTGCATATTTAACCTAGATTAAGCTGCCAGCTTCCTTCTGCACTAAGTGTTTTTATGAGCCGTTCTAACTCCTGTCAGATTTACAGCAGTATTTTGCCAAAACATAGTGCGGATCTGAACACATTCCAAATGAAATCTATCACATAACCATTGCATTGCAGGGCATGGCCCCTAACTTATCCACAAGGTACCGACCCATGCGGCCACACTGCCCAAACACAGCACTAACCTTTTATCGCAGCCGGATCACATTGCAACAACTCATTCCTACTTTGCCACCTCCTACTGCTCCAAGGCCTCCGTGGGATTCTCAGTTTCCCACTTTTTTTTGTTTTCCTCTAGACGCACGGGTACTAATTACAAACATCTCCGTGATTACAAACCCACCCCCGTCGTCGCCACCACCTGCAAACTTCACCGGAGCGCTCTCAACAGGGCGCACCGGACAAACGCGGGGTGGGCACTGAAAAAAACCGGGGTGCACGTCCAGAACTCAGAGTGCACATCCAGAACCGGGGTGCACACCCAGAACCAGGGTGCGCCTCTCCCGGGAGCAGCTCTGGCCCCGACCCGCTCCGCTCCGGCAGCCGGGACAGGCGCCGCTCCTCCCGCCGGTACCGCCGGGCTCGCCCCGGCCCCCCC
>VZTZ01010930.1:183261-203861 GCA_013400955.1 Drymodes brunneopygia | reverse complement strand
GAGCGGTGGCCGCCCCGGCGGCGCTCGGGCACGTGCCGGGCGCCGCCCTGACACCCGCGCGCGCGTGCGCAGAGCGGCCCGGGCTGAGGCGCTGAGGGCGGGAGCCGCGGGCCCAACGATTGTTCGTAAAGAGGCGGCAGCGAGCCGGGCCTTTCCTTCTGTCGGCTCTGATGGCTGGGCTCCAGCCCCTTCCTTGCCTGGTAAGGGTGGCACTGGAAACCAGACCCCTCTGGGGTCCTGGCTGTCACCTGGAACCTCCTCTAACCAAGCACTGATCACATCAACCTCGCTTATCCCGGGAAATCAGCAAAACCAGAGCAACAAGACAACACTGCCAGAGGACTTTTGTGTTCGGTTCATTTTCACTGATGTTTAACCTCCTCGAGGAAAGTTTTTGACTTGAGAGCTTCAGACAGTTTTCCACTGAGGATTGGTTCTTTTTCTCTCCACTAGCTTCATGGACTGGAATGCCTTCTTGGTCTATTTTTATTTGGCTTGGGATTAAGACTCTCCTTTCCAAGCATGTTCTTATTTGTAAAGACAGACTAGTTTATTTTTTCCCTCCAGGAATAAAACAACTTTGTAATCAAAATCCAAAATGACAAAAGCTGAAGTTGCTTCCTTTTAAACAGACATCTGCTCACAATGTTATAAACCAATAAATAAAATTGCTTCAGGTTAGTTACATGTTCACAGGGAAAGATATCCTGGTTTTATCATGTAAAAAATACAGATAACTGCATACCAGATAAATTAAGAAATTTGCTAGCTTTTGTCTTTGCATCGTTAGCACACAACCTGGGTGTGTTTTAATGAGACTTTTCAAAATTCCTACCCAGTGTTACACTTGTCATTAATATTCTGATGCAGTAGTTGTATACTCAGCATATTTTTCTCTTGACAAGGTATAAAGAACTCACTATTCATGCATATTTAGGTAATAATTTTGATGTACAGTTATTTGCATGTAAGCTGGTGGAGCTGTAACACTGCTGGACGATCTCAGCAAACCGTTTGTGATACTTTGTAAATAAGTAAGCTTTGTCATTCAATTAGTGTGCTGGGAGAGGATTTCCAGAAATAATGGAATCACTTTTTTTCTACTTTCTCTTCCACTATTTGGAGAGTGTTTTTTCTTGGTCTTGATGGAAAATGTCTATGATCAATTGAATCCCTGGAGTCTAAAAGGTCCCCAAAATACCCAAAGGGTTTAACACAGCTGTTACTGACTTGCAGTGATCCCAAGGAGCTGGCTGCACAGCCTGACATTATTCTAAGATGTAAATCCTCAATTTTCCCAATAAAATGCACTAAAAAAACAACTTTCCCTTCTATTATTTAAACATTAGCAAGAAAGGGATTAAGAGAAAGAGGTCTTTAAGGCAAACAGAGATAACTAAAAGCCTCTCTCCCAAAGGTAACCAGTTGTGGGTCTGTCCAGGACAACTCCCCCCAGTCTCAGTTGTATGCTCCTTTACAAAACCAGCTGGAATTCTTTTGCCTGCATGTACTGAGCCTTTCCCCCGAGCTGGCTTAATTCTGCAAGGAAGTGCCTAGAAGTACTTGTGGAGATGTGGCTTATCTTAAGTGTTTCTTCCCCTTCCTGCTTGTCTTTCCTGACAGCACCCATTAGGCTGCAGAGCTGTATTCAAATGTAAACATTCCTACCAGCCATGTCAACACAGTACATTCATGAATTACTGAGCACTTCCAAAATCAGGGCAGCAGAAGACTGGGAAGGTCATTTTGTACAAGACCAGAACAGAGGTGGGCCTGTAAGCTCCACAGAACACCATTTTTCCCCACTTAAAATTAAATATGCTTTGTTGTCATTTATTCAATATTTTCACTCTGTCACTGGCCATATATTATATTACTACTATATTAGACTAACATTCTTTAGTGTCTATTAGACAACATCCTTTTAAGTCTAGCAGACACTTCTACTTATTGATTTTCAATAAATAAAATTCATTACTGTTATTAAGTTCCATTTTCTCAGCATTTATAGAGAAATTCTTAAGAATGGGATTCATGCATCACATTTCTCCTCCTCTGAGCTTACCACAGCATTTCATATTTTATTCTATACACACACTTATAGCCTCTTTATCAGTTATGAGACTATTCCAGACACTCTTAAATTATCAAGATTAAATGGAGGCATTTTTCCAGCAGTGGGAGTTCAAGCTCAGATACTGTTGGCTAATAAGGAGAGAAAGCAGGGAAACCAGCTGTTGCAAGACACTGAACTTTTGCCTTTGATCATCCTTTACTTGATTCACAGCCAGAACCAATCCTGTAGGTTCAGCAGAAGATAACAAAGTTTAGTGGGTGACAGAGAAATAGAGAATAAGCAATGTCAGTCACAGCACAGTGCCAACCTTCTATTCCTGTAGGAAGACCACCACCCAAATTTAAAGCACTTTTCCAGTCCTCTTTGGGATTGACTATTGATGCTCTGAAAGACATTTTTCCTGTCCTTATAGCAAGGGAAATAGGACAGACAAATGGGAGAATAGTGTATAATAACTTTAGAAAATGATTAATATTTTACATATTAAATAATTTTAATTGTATTTCTCAAGATTCTTTTTCTGAACCGGTTTATTCTACAGTTAATGTCTCCTATCTTCAGGCTGTCTCGCTCAGAAATCTTTAATTATGTACTTTTCCTATCTGAATTCTAGAGATGCAGCAGTTTGTAGAGCCTGTTCAAACAGTGCATTAAGTGATATCATCCCTTACTCCTTTCTTATTTCAGCAAATTAATGGTAACTTTACCAGACATTTTCCAGAAAAAAAAAAATTCGGATGATTTCAAAGAATGCTTGATTCAATTTTGCCTCTTAAAACCACTCATTAGATTTCCTGTTGTATAGCATGGTACTCTTCCAGTTGTATACTATATTCTAATAATATTAGAAATAACTAACACAGTCACCTAACAAACTCCATTTGTGGTACAATATTGTATTGCATTATACAATTATATTATTGTAAATGTTCAAATACATATTCTATGAGGACAGGATGAGCATGGGAAATTTAGGAAATAGAGAAACAGTAAAGAAAAAAGAGACTATTTGACATTATTTCCATTTTAAAGCAACTGTTAAACTATAAGGAGAAGACTGTTTCATATAATGAATCAAAGATTTTATTAACTTAAATACCTTTTTCTCCTGCCTTTCAGATATGAACTAAATAGATACAATGCAAGAAATCTTTTCCAATCCAAAATCTAAACACACAGACTGTATCTGCTGTGGTATTTGTATTTACCTATCCACAGAGTATTTACACAAGTGATGCTGTGTGTACATAATGCTGTTAGCATGCACAATGGAAACGGGCAACAGTGTCTCTGACAAGACAGATAAAAACCAGGTAAGGCAACTTCAAACTTCACCACAGTTCTGGTTTCTTACATTTCAACATAAATCTTCATATTCCTATCAAAGGATTCATTTGGATTTCTAAATATTTAATGACGCTCTCCCACTTTTTCACTCATTGCCTTGAAAGCACTTCACACTTCAAAAAAGGCAAGGAAATGATTTTATTTCTACTCTGCAAATGTAAAAACTGAGGAACAAATGAACATTTTTTTTCAACAATGGTATTTCAAATCTCAAACTTCTTCATTAAATTATGCTGGTGTCCACCAAAATGCAGAGCCATTTCTGACACTCCTTTCTTTTCCAAGTTACCCGTCACAGTAAGTGTAAAGCCTTGAAAATAAGCTGGCTCAGCCCTTTAAAACTGGGATCCACACAATGCTCTTGTATTTTCAAGTGGCACTCCCTGTGCAGTACAAAGCTGTGTTCACCCAGGCAAAAAAAAAATACAAAAATGTTAGTGATTGTATTATGCTAAAGTATTTATCACTGCACAATTACACTGTGGATATACTGGAGGAAGAATAATATTGATTAAATGGGAGCACTGTAAACATGCTGATGTGTCTTATCATTACAACGTGTGAAATGAAGAGAAGACTCAGTGTTTCTGAAATTTTGTCAAAAACCCTTTATTTTATAAAAATCACAGTGTCCATTTAAAATTCTTGACTGATAAGAATTAATCAGAAATTAACTAACTTCAACTTGATGATTCAGAAATCAACTTCAATCATCATACACCAAATGAATTTGCCAACATAACCGCACTGAACAGGTAAAGCTTGTTTTAGTAACTTAGATTTGTGCTTAGATTTGTCCAAGAGCTGAACCCTACATCCACAGACTAATGCCCTCATTGCCACAATGGCATTCTGTATGAAGCACTAACTATATGATACTTTCAAAATCATTTTCCCATTTAAAGCCAGAAAATTGCACTAACCTTTCACCAACCAGAGACATTCAGAAAGCCAGTAAGGACTTATGGAGCTTTTTCCATATTCAGCAACTCTGAACATTTTAATCTTTTTCTTCTTTAGCCTTACACAGACTTTCACAGGGTCATGAATTACTCTTGGCTCTTCCTGTTGTAACTGTCAGATTTGTCTTGATACTGGCCAGCTAGACACCACTAAATTTTTTTCTTCATCTCCCTGCGATCTGTGAGGGATGTCCACTGGGATCTTCCAGATTAACTTCAGACATCTGCCATTTTATCAGTATGGCAAAATTAATCCACCAGTAGAGGCTTAAGAAAATACAGTTCCCTTGATTTCAAGGTGCTGGGTTGGGATTCCTTTCCCTGATCTGCCCTATCCTTTCTTCAAATGAGTTAACAGGAATCATTCTGTACCAGAAATTACTTTAAATAAAGTAATTAAGGATAAAACCCATTACCAGAAAGCAACTGAACGAGGAAAAACTCTGTGTAGACTCAGCATTAAGGCTGAATGTGACTCACAGTCTAGAGACCGAAAATGCAGCTTTACTGAAACAGCTCAAACTGTGTTTCACCTTGCAATTTTGCTTTCTCACATGAAAAACTTACTGAACTCTCTTGTGGTTCAGCAGGAGATGCACTGACCACTGGATGCACATTTACTGTGGAGCTGCCAGGTGGCTGTTCTGGATGGAAAAGGGAGTCCAGGTCAGGATCTGTAGGACTGCAATGCAGAAAGGAACCAGACAGACCAGGTAGAACATGGCATCATGGAGATCTAAAAATGACCTGCTGAAACACATGAGAACACAGCTTTCAGTATGAAGATTAACTTCCACGGTCACCAAACAAATTCTTTTTAAAGCACTCCCATAATATACACATAGACATGCTTCTGTATGGTCAATTTTAAATAAAAGAAGTAGAAATATCTTGTGTATTTTGTAATTCTACATACAGATATGGATTTTATGTTGTTTTCTGTAGCTGGAATTTAGACAATTAGCACACAAAGAGTTAATTTTAATACAGCCTAAGAAATCCTGTTCACTACTTCCCTGATTATGTAATATAGAAATCAATTTAAGCAAATTTCATCCAATTAAAGAACAGAGCATCCAAAAAGCTTTAGTAAGACTGAAAAAGCTGGAAGAGAAAGGAAAGTAGAAAATGGCAGCAAACATTCAAACATGAAATTAATTTGAGTTGAAATCCGTGATACTAACTATCCACATAGTGTGTTGTTTTAGTTGCTGAGTGCTAGATAGAAGTAATGATCATTGCACAAAATTCAGGTGTGGTTTCAAGGGCTGTTTGAAATATCAAGCTTTATTTCATTTGGTTTTAAAATAAATTATTACAAGATAATATAAGCCATAAAAAGAATGTGAAGTTAACATTCATTTTCATTTTTTCTAATGAATGCATGGCATCTCCTCATCTAAATCTTCTCTAATGAAAAATAAATAAAAGCATCAGCAAATATGAATGAAAAAAGAAAATATGGGAATTAAATGAGCTCCCTTTTATGAGCAGTATGGTTTCTGACAGCTCAAAGCATGCATTTTGGCATTCATCTAGTAGCTGGAATCATTATCTACTTGCATTCTGTTAATTATGGGATTCTAATTACTTAAATATCAGGAAAGTCAACTCAAGCTGAGAAACAGCCCCTAAGTGAACTTTCTCTCCATGAGGCAGTTTATGTTCCTTTCTAATTTTTTTCCTTAGCATTCAGGGATGAGATAAGAAACTCACAGAACAGCTATGGACATAGTCCAAAAAACCTGAAATCTGTGAAAAACACCCCAAACCCTGAGCAGGTTTTTGAATAAAACCTAAGAGCTCCTCTGAATCATGAAAGAATCAACTCACATCTCACTCAGTTTAACAGAAAAAATGTTTGCAACCTCCAGCAAAGCCCAGAATCTGTCCTTAGTACAGACATAGGCTCATAAATGAGCAGAGTTTATCTCAAGTCATGTACATGTTAATGCCACATAGGAAAACAAAAGCCCACAGGCTCACAAGTGAATCACTTAATCACTCAGGCAATTGCATTTATGACTGGAAGTGTTCACTAGCAGGCCACTGGTCCATAGCCAATGTTTATTGGCAGTGACAATAATTTACCATTTGGAGCTGTTTACTGGCCTGTATCCAACTGCATTTCCAGTGCACCTACAAGGGAAGGAGCCCCCATCATACACAGCTCTGGCACAGCTGCCCCCAGGGACCACAGGAGCAGTGCCAGCAGGGAGGCCACAGACACATTACTGAACCACCTAACAGTGAGAACAGGACTCAGACACAGCTAACAGGATGTTGGGGCTTGCATTTGGCCTGTTCTGCACACTAAAGAGGACTGCAGTTTTCAGTACTAACGTTATTCTGTCTTTACACAAAGAACATCTGCAAAATCACTCACACTGTGCAATCCTGATTTGGTTTCACTGGAATTATGCTGATTTAAGAAAATAATACTACCTATTGTCCTGTAAAACCTTAAGTTGTTGCAGGAATTACGAAAAAATATCTATAATACACAAAACAAGGAATGGGAAAATATTTCATTAAGGGACTGAGATAAATCAAGAGCAGAGCTTGGATTTTATCACAATTACAACTGAGTAAGTAACTTCAGAAATTTCCACATCTACCTTTTTTTTGCACACACAGGAATAAAACATACAATGTTTCCCTAAAGAGCCCTAAAATCACTCTGAACAGAATGTCATGTAGTTCAGTAATTCAATATTGAAAGCATTAACAGTTTAAAGTGCCTTCAACAGATAATGAAGAGTTGCTACCACATAACCTCATTCTGAAGAACGAATTTGAAAAGGACTTTCCAGAGAAGCTGGTGGTAGTTGCAGTGGCTCTCCAGAAGAGGGAGGTTTTAAACTAGGCATCCTTTCCATAGCAAAGAAAAAAAATTCAAGCCAAACTAAAAAAAAATACAAACCCAAACAAGAACAAAAAACATCTTAAGCTACCCAGGGCAGGTACTGCTTTGCTATGATAATGGAAGAAAGGAAAAATCAGGACACTGCATTCTGCAAAGTATTGCTCAAATTTTAAGAATACTAAAAAATACTTTCTACAACAAAGTGCTTAACCTCTGTGTAGTGACCACATTTCCTAAGGATGTGGCACAATGTGTGAGCAGAGGGGAAGGGTCACCTTTGACCTGCTGGCAGGACTCTGTGTAATGCAGCCCCAGGTACCATTCCAGCCCATTTCTCCAGCCTGTCGAGATCCCTGCGATGGCAGCGTGACCCTCCTGCCACAGCCCCAGCTTTGTGTCACCCCCAAACTTCCTGAGGGTCCATCCTGCCCCATCATCCTGCTCATTAAGGAATGCAGCCCAGGCTGGCAATATCCACTGCCTTCCCCTGCTCACCACAGGTGAGTCATTTAACTGCAGAAGTTTATCAAGCTTGGTCAAGCATCACTTCCCCTTGGTGGAGCCATGCTGGCTATTACTGATGATTTCATTGTCCTTACTGTGCCTGGAGGTTTCCAGGATTAGCTGCTCCATCATTGTTGCTATGGTTTAACTCTCAGTTCAAGAAAAAGTAATAATTATTAGTAAAACAAATTATTCAAAATAATTCAGAATGCAGCAAATAGTGCACA
The DNA here is from genome assembly GCA_013400955.1 of Drymodes brunneopygia. NCBI lineage: Eukaryota > Metazoa > Chordata > Aves > Passeriformes > Petroicidae > Drymodes > Drymodes brunneopygia. The sequence goes on along the minus strand of VZTZ01010930.1, from coordinate 195,878 downwards.
GACTGCATAATCTACCTTGTCCCAGTAAACAACATTTCTAGAAACTCTTCAGACATTTATTCAGGGCCCAAACATTTTGTTAATGCAGAATTAGGGTCCTCTGTACTATCTTCACAATTCACTGCCACTACACCTAATAAAGCAAATGCTTTCCAAAACACTTAATAGATATTGCCAGCTTTGGAGAAGGAGGAAGGACAGAGCTGAGATTGTACTGGCATGGACCATAATATTTCATTTTGTATAATTCACATGTGTGAAATGCTTTTTTTTCCCCCAAGCAGTTTGAGTATATTTTAAACAATCTCTTGTATTTAATTTCTGTTTGTCCTCAGACAACTTTGTCCTGGGGCAAGTGTATTTTAACTGTCTGCCTATGGCTGAAATACAAGATCAGCCAATAGGTTTTTAATATATATAAGTAATTTTAGCTCAGTTGATGGTCTGAGTCCATTGCCAAGGGCAAATTGACTCCCTAGAAACAACTTTGAGTTTTCTGGTCTTTATGGATTGTGTATCAACCCATTCAGACACTACATATACAGGAAACACAGGCAAACTGCCTCATATTTAAGAAATTATTTTTGAAAGGATGGGCAAGAGAAATACATAATATATTTCAGGTGCTCTGATTCACTAATCTCAGCTTTGTATGTTTTATGTTGTTCCTGGCCCTAGTGAAATAAATTAAATTTCAGCATGACTCAAGTGAAAACACAGGTTTTATAGATTGAGCATTCCAGGTAGTTCAAATCTCTGTATTAATAAATTTATTGTTGCTGCAGTCCAGGGGCTACTTACTGAGGAAAAAAGATTTATGACTACTGTGATTTAAAATCCATCCACAAAGGGATCATTTCCCTGATTGAAAGGGATCAGAACTGCAGTTTTTATGTTTCAAATCTGAATTTCTCTGAATCATCAAGATGAATATATTCAGTTTTCTCATATCCACATTGCATTCAACCTACCACTCCTCTGCAAAAATCACTCATCTTATTTGACATTATAATGAGGTTCATGTCCTCTTCACATCATCTCACTGGCTATCTACAGAATGCATTAAAATAAGCTGTTCTCACACACAGCCTCAAACTTAAGCTGCCTTTGCTTCTGTCTAGATGCATTTCTGAAGACCACCTGTTGTTCTTTTATGTCATGCTTGTCCTCATACTTTTTTTTAGAAAATTCTTCAAATATGAAATGTTCTCCCAACCTTAGGTGACACAAAACCAGACCTTTCTCTCTCAGGAGCTATCTCCAACAAAAGTTCATCGAGAATTGTGTTTATCTATTTCTTTAGGTTTTTGCTAAAAATTTAGGAGAACTATGTAGCTCTCAGGATATTCACATTGTTCCCTCAAGTAAATCCTCATCAGGACTGATTTTTCCATTTAGCCCTGACTTCAGTTATTCCTCATGTTGCCACTTCCTTCTGATGGTCATAAATACAGCCTGTGACCCTTTCAGTGTGGTTATTCCCTGTTAATTTGTTTTTATAAAAGCCCACACATGTCCAACTAACGAGCAACCACAGCTTTATGGTGTATTAAGGTCTCCAGGGACTGCAATGAAATCATTAGCATTAGAATGGTAGGGAGTATTGGAGCCAAAATTATACACTCCTACTCGAGGCAAATTCCTTCCCTCCAGTGATTATACTGCTTTCTCTCACTAAAAATGGATCTGATTAACATTATATATTATACATTTAAGGAAGTAGGTTTATGAGGTAAACAAAATGCAGAAGCCAGGACAACATGCATCTTAATAAGAGCTATTAGGTGATCTCAAACATTTTTTTCTTTTTTTGCAAAAAGCTAGGGGATGAAAGGTAGATACCCTCATGTGTATGGTTTAATAAATTATTTACTCTTTAAAAAACATTTGTACATCTATACAGAAAAAAACAACTGATAAGTACATTTAAAGTGTTTATGTTTTTGAAGTGCAGTTGGTGCAAACTAATTCCTGATCAAATTGCATTTTAGATTACAGGAGTATTTAATGTTATTTTCTAAGATTTAAAGTCTGTCTTTTGAACTCACCTTATATCAGGATGACCAGGTACATTATTCAGGTTCCTATATCCATAATGATTTAGTATTGCAACCACAACCATTGGAGCCAAAGATTGGGCAGGCTTGGTAAATAAAGCATTGGTACCAAAAACCATAGAGGAAAGTGGTAATCTAAAATATTTGGAAAAAAAATTAATAAATGCACAAAACAAACTTACTGATGTATTAATTACAATCATGATTTTAAAAAGCTTGAAATCCTGTTAATATTCAAATGCTAAATATCATGATCCTTAACTTTATCTAGTTCATACATTACAGCAAAAAGATCTACTGTCATAATGAAATTTAAATTTAAATTAAAGGTTACAAACCTCTGGGGTGTGTGTGTCTGTGTGTATATATATTCACACATATATATACATATATACACAGATACAGCTTGGCCCCAATTCTGAAGCAACTTGTACTCAAATTCAACTCTGTGCACTTTGAGTAATCACTGAAGTTAAATTAGACTGAACAGTGCATGGAGAATTAGTTACAACTGAAGATTTTGCATGCATAGGCCAGAAAATGAGGCAATTTTTTCCTCATGAAAGCAACAGATCTCACCTTTGAGGGGCAAGGTCTTTAACAGGACTGTATCTGCACTTACATAACCACTGATGGAACCAACAGGAAGTTATGTGCACTTTGATAAAAATCCAGAACATCAATGAGTTGCAATATGCTATTCTGCAGCAAGTTTTATCACTTTTATTTCAGGGAGATAATGGAACCAGTTAGACTTTGAAATCTGCACTTTACCTAGCATAGGCAAAGCTTTCTTAACACCTTTTCCATCTTGAAAAGGCCTTACTCAGAAAATTCCATACATGATTATAGATGTGTCTGGTTGCAAAGTAATTCAGTTGAAGCTAACAAAAAGTAAGCCACAAAAATTGGAAGGACTTGGTTTATATTATAGCATAAGAAAAGACAGATGACCTAATAATCTATTTAAATGACTCTACTGAAGTAACTGCAGGAAACTTTACTCAAGTTCTGATCTTATGCTAAGTTGCTCTCACAAAAAGTACTTCTGTATCAAGGATCCCAGATCATTTACTGTCTTTACTTTGACATAGTTTATTACCAAAGAGTAACAAGGCACACAGCATATTCAAAAAACAAGTAAAGACTGACATACCTCCTCTTGTGCTTTATTAAATCTGCATCAATGATATCTGCCAAAGGCAAATTGAACAAGCTAAATGAAGCTTGAACAAGTACCCTAAAGAAAAACAAAATATTGAAAGTGTTCATAGTTCTTATATTCGCTTTATAATGAAATTGTAACTAACATTCGAACACAAACACACCAACACTGATATTCTGCAAACACACAAAGCTGAGATATTCTTTAAAACATGGTGATCTATCTGAAAGCATTACTAGATCTGCTCTTATTTGAGAATTAGAAATCAATATGCAAACCTAAAAAGGGGGGGGGGGGGGGTGTGCTTTTTTTTTTCCTGGACATTGGTCTAATACTTTGACAGTAAATTTACATTATCAGTAAATAACATTTAAAATTATCTGGAGAAAAGAAACACCTCAGAAAAAGGGGAAACTGAAAATTTGCTCTTGAAATCTGGAAAAGACATGACCACATGGAAGATAAACTTCAAGGTGGAAGGATTAGAATAGAAAGAATAGTTTACATGCATTCCTAAATATGTATTTACAGTGTATATAGATGTATATAGATATGCATTTAAACACACAAAGCTGGTTCTTAGCAAATAGCTAAATGAAACAATAAATTCAAATATTACAATTTCTGTGTCTTACTAAATTTTGTGCCTGATGAGCTTAAACTAACAAGGTACTTTGAACAACTAGCACTTTAAACACACAGTCTTTAGGTACCTTTGAATTTTTTCTTGGAGAAATCAAAACACATCTTCATCATTTAAAACATGCAGATAACGAAATTCAATTTATTCACCCAATTCAGTGTAAGAGTAGCCCATGACTGCAATACTGAAAATAAGAATGAAAATGGGGTGGGGAGGAAAAGACAAAGAAAAGGAGGGCAGGAAAGAACATGTAAAAAGATAGCAATGAAAGAGAACATGAAGAAATAAAAACAAACTGCTGTAACAATATTCTGACACAAACAGCCCTATCTCGAAATAAGGTTTTCAATGTATCATTATATACTTATGTGAAAATACTACTTCTTGGCATCTTACTACTGAGCACCAGTGGAAATGGGACTCAGTGCTGGTTCCCCAACAGACACCTGAGTTATCGTATTTGCAGTGCAGAACACAAGTATTCCTCAAAACTTTCCTAGGAGCTTTCCTAGCAAACAGTCCCTGGGGAGTTTCTCTGCTGAGCTCTTCCATGTCTATGTGGAAAACATGAGATTCTCCCTCCCTTGAATCTCAGGTTAAAGTGACTGAAGGCATGTGCCTGCAAACTGTAATTGCTGTTTGTATTTTAGGCTTTTTTATTTTAAGCATAAATTAAAAGCTGAAACAGAATAAAATGAAAGCTGAAACAAACAAACAAAAAAGCTGTAACAGGAGTTTCAACTTTTCTGGTAAGTGAAACAGAATGAAAGCCATGAAAGCACAGGCAGAATCTTCATGGTAATAAAAGTGACTGCTCTAAGTATTTCAGCTGTGTCTATGAACGGGGGAGTGCATTTACTTACATGTTTGTTGTGACATAAAATGCCAGCAGGTAATAGTGTTCTTGCCCTAGAAGACACATGACAGCAGCAGCTACTACTTCATAGTAAAAGGAATACAAGATGATTCTGTAATAACCAAACTTCTTCAACGAAGCATGACTGAGAAGAACAAGGCACTGAAAAGATAATATATACACATATAGGATGAAAAGATACAGTACAGTGTCTCAGCATTAGGAGAACTATAAAACACAGATCTGACATAAATTATTAATACCCCTTAAAGAAAAAAAACAACCAACAACCCTTTCTAAGAAGTTCAACAAATAAAAAAAAAAAGGAATTGAAGAAAGATGATGGTCTACTGGCTCATTCTATGCTACTCCTACTGGGTACAGTCTCCTTTCACTCAAAAACTAGCCACTGAGAACTGCTATATCCTGAGGGAAACACTGTTTCCCACAATGCCTAACTATTATTTAATGCTCATAATCTTTACTTTTGATATCTCTTAAAGTATTAGCTTTGCAGTATGGTAACTCTAAGTCAAGCATCTTGCCATTTAACTGCTGACAAGAAGTATTTTCAGTAATTGCTTTTTCATTAATATTACTATTTTCATTGACATTTAGAGAAATCAAGCATGGTTTTTAAGTTGACAAAGCAAGCTCATCAGGACAGCTTTAACTAAGCAAGTTAGAGTCTTTACTAGCAAGCAGAGAAAGGCAGAGGCCAGTGCTTGTGCATAGCTCAGTTTTAATTTTGTCAGTCTTGGCAAGGAGTAGATTCTGAGAATCTAGTGACTGGCATACTCATGAAAACTATATTGAGTGCTGATTATAGTATGAACAAAATTTAAGTTCTTCTACATTGTTCCTCACTTTCCCCTTTCAATAGGACAATCTGTAATGAACTATTATATGGGCCTTTGTCACAATCTACATGTACATGATCCGCATCCCTGTCACAAATACACAAACTGTAAAAAGATCCACATTTTCTCCTTTCTTCTGTGTTAGAGAGATGAACTGTGTAATATTCAGATGAAGAACAGGAAAGAATTTTCTTTGTACAATTGCTCCCACACTGAACTGCTTTAACATAACAAATAAAACCAGGATGCTACGGTCAGACAAAGATAACCGTGGCAAATGCTATTGTAGAAAAGCTCAAGATTTCTGCTTGATCAGGGAGGTGAAACAAATCTGGAAAGTTGGTACAAGAAAAACATCTTCTTGTAAGAAACTTAAAACATACTCTTCCCCCTGGCTGTTTTCAGGGATTTTGCTGTAAAATGCCTCCACTGGAAACACTAAGGGATCATGTAATGCCTGCTGTTGTAAACACCATGTTCCTGTCTCCCTGTAATTGCAAAATAACCCTGTCTCGGGAAGTACTTATGACTTGGAAGATTCCTCACTACTTGCACATCTCTAAGACTGTATTTGTAAGGGAAGTACTAACAATGATGCAAATTCAAAGTTGTTTGCTTAAGTTACAGCAACATTTTTCTTGTGGGCAAGTTGTGTTCCTCACATCCACTACTAGAAGGAACCTAAGTTACAAGCTGAATTCTAGTTTAGGAGAGGCCACTGAAGCAGAGTTCATAAAAAGAAGCTTTATTTTACAAGGGTCGGGTCTGTTTCCAGTAAGTGAAGTTCAGGACACTGCCATCAGAGAATTCTCTTATTATATCTTGAGTTCAAAGGGACAAAACCTGAGAAAAATAAGGTCACAGCAAACCCTCTACGGTTCAGTGACCTTCTAGACAAAGAGTCTCTGGGGAGTAGAAAGAGACTCATTTTCTGAAAGATTGTTCTTTTCACAGTGTCACACTGATTCTATCAATAACAGTGATTGCTATATATTAAGTGTAAAATTATTTAAGCTTTCCTAACTTCTGTAGCTTCTGATTTATTTCCAAAGTTCATTATCTAACTATCTGAGCTACAGGGGAAAAACCCCAAAACTATTAAACTTGTGATAAGGATAAAAACTGAAATTATAGATAGGAGTTTTGGAACAGAAGGTATGTCCAGGATCTGTATGTTTTATATGCAAAAGCCAAAATGGGAACTGAAATGGAGCTGTGAATTCCAGCTGCACTTTCATTTATCCTCTTATACATATTACTTATCAAAACCCATTACAATTTAATGAGTATAATAGCATAATTTTGAGAAATTCTGAACACCATCAGCACCTATGATGCATGTCAGGATACTCATATTTTGAGTATCCTGACTTTCAACATCCAACAGGTAAACACAGAGAAAGTTTTTAAAGATCTAGAGAAAGAAATTAGAAGGCAATGAACAGAGGAATTTTTTATTTACTGCAGACAAGTATGGTCACTTTCTGTGGGATATATTTTTGCTGCTTTTCTTGTTCTCACACATTACTCTTTTAGTTCTCTTTCTCTTTTCAGTTCATTACTCCTTCCCCCATCCCTGACTGGGCTCTTAAAAGTATGTCTCTCTCCCCTATAAATACTGCTGACCAAGAGACCAAACAACAAAATAAATAGGAATGTATTATTTTCCAAAAGCAGCTATTTAGAGTTTTGTTTGGTTTCCATGACTGAGATACCACATATTTCAACAATGCTTTTAATACCTTATAATTTTTTTTCTGGTAATTTGTGCAGCTTATTTCAAAAACTTACTGAAGAAGAGCTTAGCCTCTCATTTGTAATATAAAGTGTTACAAAACAAAAGAAAGAAAAAAGAATTCAGAATCCGTAGATTTTGCTTTTAGAAACGTTTGATCTTGGCCATGTTTTTCATTCCTTTATGCTTAGGTATTGTAAGCACTGTAGGATACAAAACATTCATTCCTTGCCTACTCACGTCTCACATTGTTTTAAATAGATATTCTACCAGCCTGCCTGTCTGCTCTCCCTACCTCTTACATTTGATCAGCCTGCACAGAGGTACTTTATTCTTCTAGACCACTGGGGAGTGAGATATATTACTCATTTTTGCCAATGCCTTATGCCAAATACAGCATGTTTTCAAGCATTAAATACTATGAACTACTAAAACACCAGGTTTTCATATTTAGAAATAAAAAAGTATGACTACCCACCTGAGGACAAATAAAACCTGCTCCATACATGATACTTCTTACTGAGGAAGAAAGGACATCCTTAGGAATAAGATTATCCGCAAAGATCATCATAAAATTGTTGTAGAAGGCTAGGTGGAAGACTTGGAAGAAGTTCATTGTTACAAAACATAGAAAATTCTTTTCTGTCATGATCTGTTTGGTCAATGAAACGACAGAGGCCAAGGAGAAAGCTCCATCACTGTTTTCCGGACTAGCATCCTCTGTGTGAATTTCTCTCTGCTCATACTGACTCGTGCTGTATTTACCCGTGCACCACATACAAGCTGTCGCCAGCGCTGCGATCAAAACAGTGAAAGCCTGAAAATAAGCAAAGTTTTCCATATTATCTGATATGAGCCCACAAAAGAGAACACTCGTGGACCCGATCAGTGTTGCCACTTGGTTGTACTTGATGAGGCGGAGGCGGCTCTCGTGGCGGGTGGAGCTCTCGGCGAAGAGCGCGCACTGCGCCAGCAGCACGAAGGTCAGCAGGCCGTCGAAGGCGCAGAGCGCGACGATGAGGTGCAGGCCGCTCATCCAGTCCCCCTCCTCGTAGTGCCTCCAGGGGAACCAGGGCAGCAGGAAGGCCAAGCCGTACAGAGGGGCTCCATATAAAATCGAGAACTGGCGCCTCGCACAGCACTTCAGCCTGGAGTTGTCTTGAATGTACCCAAAAAGGGGATCGTTGATGGCGTTCCAGATCATGAACACAACCTGCCACAAACAAGGGAATTCGTCGCTACTGTCATTCTTCTTCAGAGGTTACACAAACACAACATATTCATTTAAAATATATCTCCATTCAGACAATAAATAAATACATAGAAAAGCTACTCAGGTCAAAACAGACTCTAAAGCAAATGCTTATTGGTATTCATCGGTTCATAGAAATTTTGAAAAAATAAGATGAATAAGTAGGTAGGTGACCAACTACACATGAAATAAACTCCTGTCTCTAAGATTTCACTCTTCCAAAACCTGATCTATCTGGGCTTTCATCCTGCAAAGCTCAGATATTATTCTAACAGCAAGTTAATTCAAAACACGAGCCGGCCCATTACTTTCAGGAGACCATTTACAACAAGAGTTACTCACGTGGATAATGACTTGCAGGATAAATGCAGTATTTAAGTACTTAGACAGTCCATAGGAAAGCACTAATGTCAAACTTATCTATGGAGCTGAGGTGCAAGATCAGTTTAGAAAATGACTTCAAGCTATCAAACATAAAAATCTTTTTAGCAATTAAGTCCGGAGATTTTTACTCTATAGACTGTAAACGATGTGCTTTATGTGTAAGTTCCGTTGCTTATAGATTAACTAAAGTAAAAGTTAATTTACTGTTAATGAATTGCAATGATTCCAAAATTAATCTGTCATTAAAAGAATCACTTTGCTGTAATAACACAGATGCATGGCACAACATGGTAATCAAAATATTCCATTGTACAGTACCTGTGCTTCATGAAATGCTGATTCTGAAATTTTGTATCGGTTTAGGAAAAGCTTAACGTAGTAGAAATTAAAGATGCTGTTCATCATTCCAGCACCTAAGGTTGTCATGGAGTATGCCAGCGCATTAGCATGAATTCCCCAAAGCATCTTCATTTTCCAAAAGTACAGCTCTCTTCTTCCTCCAGTTACAAAAGAGAATTACAACAATTAGTAGAATAATTTTCCAAATCAAAATAACATGGGGGATTTGCTTGTTTCAGAGGTGCAAAAATGGATTATTGGAGGAAAATTTTCCCATTCTTCCTTTTTTTTAAATTCAGAAATAGATTTTACTGAGTAAGAAGACACTAAGCCCAAAATAATAAGTTATTAGGTGACATTTCTAAGAATAATCAGTGCTTAAAATTCAATGGAACAAGTAGAAAAACATTTAAAAGAATCCCTTCCTAACTAATGCATAGACTCCACTTAAAAACCTGCTATTGCAAACACTCATCTTGGTGTAAAGTTCAAAGTAGTTGCATACATTTTAGATCTTTCTTGCTAGCTATATATTCATAAAATTATGGACTGTGTTGGAATGAAGTGACTCAACTCCTTATGTATTCCATTGCTATGAATGCCAAATGCAGCCTGCACATAAATGAATATTTCTTTCAAAACAAATACCAAGTGTTGCCCTTCTGTTTTAAAATACTAATTGTCAAGAAGTCATGGAAGCAATATTTTCACCTAATGAACAATAAAAAAATTAAAACACCTTTTAATTAACATTTTCATGGTATGAAAGACTGCATGTAAATAAAACGTAGTGACACACAGCATTTTATGTATGCCCAAATAACAGATTCAGCCCAAGAACACAGATTTCTTTAATCTATCAATCAGATATTCAGCCAACAAATTTTTAAGATGCTGATCTTTTCCATCAATTACCTTAGCATGTTTGGTGTAAACTATGCCATGAAAAGAGCCAGCTCCAGGGAACCTCTACCCTTTAAAGCTGTTTAACAGTTACCTAAAACTAGTCCTTGACCATTCTTGATTCTATAAACGCAATACAAAATTACTCCCAGATATCTGTTTTTGATGGAGGCTTTATTCATTTTTCCACCTGCTGAAGAAAGCTGTCTGCCACTAATTTTGATACCTCAAGTTCAAATCTCAGCCTTACTATGCAGAGCTTTACAACCTGCTCTATGTCAATAGTTCACACTTTGCTCCTCTGCATATTAACAATTTTACCCTAAATGCAATTTTCACATATCCATCAAAATACCTAGTTTGAATATCTGCTTGATCAGCAGCTCTATAAGCAGCTCCCTGAACTCCTCATAAAAATAACCACGGAAGAAGCAGGAAATGAAAGCCAAGGCTGTTTCCAGCCTTCCTGTGGTTTACAAGGCGGCTGAAGAGAGGCTGCTGTGCAGGAAGGGAGGAACTTCCGAATCACGGGGCAAGGACCACACAAAAGCCACAAATCAGGTAGGGACTGGGGAAGATGGAACAGGCAGTTTTTCCATCCCCCAACATGGAAAATGAACTCCTGAAGAGCAAATAAAGTATGGATGCACTTTTGCATCTATATGCAAGATGCTGTGATATGAAACACAATGCAAAGAGCAGGTAATTTCAGTCTATAGCTAAGAAAAACATCAAGCTGACAAACCAACTGGAACCTTAGGATTCGTTTTATTAAAGCCAATTTATTTCTAAGAATATGACTGATTTTTAAAATATTTGAGAATGACCACGATGTGTATCTTCAAACTTATTTTTCTACCGCTGTAAAGACAACACCATTTTCAGGGGACGAAATTTTGCATTTTTGTAGCAAGTTTGGTTTCACAATCTTTTACTGAGAAACCTAAAATGACAAAGGTTATTGAAAAGGTGTCCAATTGAAGTGTTTCTTTTTAAAAATAAGTTTGATATTAATAGGAAAGTCATTACAATGAGTATGTTATTGCCAAGTGTCACATTTGCTTTTTCAAGCCTTCACAAATATACTTAATGAAATTCTTTATAAAATAGGTATTAGGCCTCTTGGAAAGGTGGACATTTCACCTCTATTTCTACCTGGAGCACGCTGCACAGGTCTTCAAAATGAAGAACTGGGAGACTTTCCTTTCCTTTCCTTCAAATTCCACAAGCACCAAGTATAAAAGTGCTAACACTATCAGCAGTCACTTCTAAAATGTTTGACTCAGTTCCTTCTGACACAAATAAAAAATGGTCCCCTCAGTTTCAGAAAATTTTAAAGAAGGTATTTGAAATTTCTTCAACAAAAATCTTCTAACAATGCACAAACTCGCCTCTAGTACCATGAGTAATATGCAGGATCTGACACAAATCTACCCTAATTGGTACATCTGGTCCTCCACCTTGTTTATGAAATAGGTTCAATTAGAAGCTGAGGTACCACACTTCCTTCCCCAGATGTTCCCTTTAATAGCACTACAATGAAATCATACGTGAGCATCCCCTCCCTCTTCTTAATTGTCAGCCTTTATATTGAGCAGGTTAAAGCACAGGTGTACATCTCGTGACTCACAGAAGGCAAATGGGTTTCAGAAATTTCTAGTGGTTTCAACTGTATTAATACACAGAGGCCGAAAGAACAGGCTGTTCGGGCTAGTGAGATGCAGTGCGGCATTACCTGCGTTTCTCCCAGAGCAGGATGCCAATTCCTAAAAGAAATTAGAGCACGAGTCTAAAGAAGAAAAGTGGATTCCAAGAGATAAGCAAACGTTGCCTGAGGCGCATGAGCTGACATCCTGCTCTGCCGTTCTGGGTCCCAAACCGCTGTGCAATGATCAAAGCCCTGACAGACTGGTTGGACACACGGACCTTCCTCGTCCTTCTGACGTGACTAGCACCACACTAAGACGGAAGTCAGAATAAACGCGCTGCTAGTCCCGAGGGACAGCACTGAGGGGAAACGCTCAGGGGGCGCTCACAGAGGCGGCCGGGCTGTGGCACCGGCCGGTGCCCGCTCCGCCGAGCCCGCGCTGCGGGCTTGCGCTCCTGCCGGGCGCGGAGCTCGGGCAGCTTGCAGGACCGCACCTTTGGAACGGCTCGTCTGATAAGAACGGGGAAGTTACGCTCGTTTTTCTCAGCAGGTTCTCGGACAGGAAACACGACTCCCTCCGCTTTGTGCGGAAAAGAGGCGAGAGCGAGCGGCGGCAGCCCGAACGAGGTGCGAGGATGGAACCAGCCCTTTTCGGAGTGACCCTGCAGGCTCCCCACTCCGCCCTCCCCTCCCACACTCCTGCGAGGAGGCGGCCCGCACCTGGACACCACGCCGGGTCCCTCCTCAGGGGCTCTCCCCTCAGCCTCCCCAACAC
>VZTZ01010930.1:139771-182927 GCA_013400955.1 Drymodes brunneopygia | reverse complement strand
GGTGCCCGCCGGCGGGGCGAGGCGAGGGTGCAGTGTTTGAATCGCGGGAGGCGGGGGGCGGGCGGCGGCAGCAGCTGCCACGTTGCCGCCGGCGCAGCCCGGCCAGAAGGGGGAGAGGTTCGGCAAAGTCCGGAACCGCTCGGCAATGGCCGGAGGCGGCTGCTGAGGCGGGGAGCGCCTGCCGACTCGCTCTGCCCCGCTCGGCGCGAGTGGGATCGTGGGGTGGGCGCCGCCGGCTCAGCCGCCCGGGAGGGGAAGGGGCGCGATGCTGGCCGACAGCCTNCGGAGCCCGGGATCCCCGCACGGCCGCGCTTCCCGCCGCCGCGGAGTCGCTGTCACTGGTAACGACTGCGGCCGTCTTTGTCTGAGGGAAGGAGGTGCGGCAGCCGAGCTGAATGGTGCCGGGGTCTCTCTCCGCCCGGAGGGAGAGAAGCGGCTCTCCGAAAAGTTGCACCTTGCACGGAAGGTGAAGCAGCTTCTGTTCGGGGCAGGCGCTGGAAGCACCGGGGTGGGATGCGCTATTGCGCCCTGTTGAGTTCTTTGTAAGGGCTTCCAGTCGATGAAGTTGTAGTCTTAGCAGTGCTCGATTAGTCGCAGGTTCCTTATTAAAAACTTTATAGGTTTTCTTATTAAAATATCAGATAACTTCACTACGCCTCAGAAATATAATGCGTAGTTTCTATATGTAATTCCATGAATAGGTCTTAAAACACTGCATGCAAGAGGTAAAGGCTGTTCTCATTTCACAAATGAGAAATGAGCCACAGGAATACAAGTGTAATTGCACTGAAAATCTTTTAACAGGCATGATACGGAAAGAATGTGCAATTTCCTTAAGAGCTTAGTGACATTTATGACTGGTATTTACTTAAGTTACTTGGTTCTACGTTTTTTCTTAATGCCGAGTTTGTTTTGAAAGGCCATCTTAAGGCTCTGAAGTGGCTTCCTGCAAACCTGCTCCAGTCTTACACGTTTTGCTTTTATATTGAAATACATTAATTCTTGGGTGCTGCTGTACTGTAAACCATAGAGAAAGCTAAGCAGTATTCACACTGAGATCAGGCATCTGACAGCTGAAACTTTTTTTGAGGTGGAAACAGGTCTCTCTAATTGTATGCTGTATAAAATAGCTAACTGTTTGAAAGCAGTATTTAGGTACTCTTCACCCAAAATTGATGTTTTCCTGGCTCAGGGATACAAACAAATCAGTTTAAATAAGATCCTGAAACTACAGTTTGCTGTCAAAGGGAAGAGAGTGAAAAATTTGAAGACATGATTCAGTAATGTTTTTACTATGTCAGTGTTTATGGAATAGAAGACCTACAAAGAGACTTCACAATGTATAACAACTGACTTCTTGCTTTCTTGATGTTTCTCTACTTTCATCTTTTAATTAAAATGAGTGAAATAATCACCAGTTGACTGCTCTCAGCTTTTAAGAAACAGTATTCCATTCTAGAGGTTAGTGCATTTTGGGGGTTGGTTAATGCGCTCTCAACATGTGAACAATATTTTCAGGGGATTCTCCCTTTTGAAGCTTAAATAATAGCCTTGCCAAAAGGAAAAGGAGGAAAATAAACTGATGGGCAAGTTAAAATGCAAAGAAGAAATTCCTTATAGGAGTGTTTTTCCAACGTTGTGCTGTACTTTATTTCTGGACTCTGAAGGATGCTACTCCTCCTGCTGCTAAGGCTGACACATGGATGTGTGTAAACAGGGTAGTAAGAGCGCTTATCAAGGTCTTGTGAAACTCTTCACAACCCAAACAATCAGTGCATGTTTAAAAACTGATGAGTATGATTATGAGAACCTAGGTTGTAAAACATGAGAAAGCACCCTGAAATAAGCTTGAAGTCCTCGTCAGCCAGTCTTTGAAACTTAAAATTAGGGTGGGGGTTTTGGAAAACCTTGACAGTCTTTGTATGTACCAAAGATTTTTGCCTTGACAATGGAGATGGGCTTTTTTGGCATACTGCTCATGCAAAAAGTGCTCATGGAATTCATGTAAGGATGGGAACAGCCATGCTTCTGCAATGTTTTGCTAAAGTATGCTGACCTTTAAAAAAGAATTTTTGTATATGGACCGCTCTTTTTGCATCTTGGTGTTACTCACTTTTAGAGAATAGAGGGCATTCTGAATATAGAATAGGAAATAGCAAACTAAGTAGGAAAAAAAAGTTTTCATTTTACAGTTAAGTAAACTTACACTAGGCTTAGTTATACACCTTGCACAATTAATGCCTTTTGCCTTTCAAAAGAATAGGCTTAATTTTAGATTGAAAATTTTCTGAATAATTTTGTTAGGTGAGTTATGAAAAAGTAGAAGAGAAGGATTTTGGTATTGTTTTTATCTATTTACCAATGATGGTAATGCAGCCAGAAGAGACTGTGAAGCGTTGGTAGGTGAGGGGTGTTCAACATCACAGAAGATATCCTTGAAGTCTTGTTTTGGAGATTTCTGATGGAGCTGTTAAACATCAGTGCAGCTCATCAGATTTACTAAAATGAAGGTCTTTAGATCTGCACATACACATTTTGCATTATTAAAAACCTCTCTGCTTCCATCTTCGTGGTGAAAAAGAAAAAGGCATGTCTGTCAGAATTTAGCTGTTGCTTTACATAAATTTACAACAGAAAATGCAGTTTTGCTTCTAGTGTTTTACCACAACTCTCTCCAGAGAAATGTAAATTAACACTTCCCATTTTGTATCTGGAAAACATACATGGCACATCTCTCTTGTAAAATTTGCTCTTTGTAGAGCTTCCAAGTACTTGACAATGTAAAAAAATCTGGATCTTAGAACAGCTGAAATTATTTCAGTACTTGGTTTCTCTAGAGTTAAGGTTTTATTGTATATTCCTGAGCACTCCCACTTGAATTCTCCCCATCAGAAACAAATTGCCTTAATTATGGAAGTGTTTCTGCCATAGTAACCCATTTGTGCTTCTGCCAGTCTAACAAACAGCATGAGTGTGAAGTATGACATGAATTCTCTTATTCAGTGTGTATTCCAAGTACTGTGTGGTGTGTGCCAGTTGATTTAGTACATGAGGGGCATTTAAGAATGAAACCATAAACTCCTAAATGTACTTAAACATGAAAACAAACTTTCACTTTGGGAAGGGAAATGATAGTAATTCCATTATGCATTATGTCTTTAAGATAATCCTAAATCCTCTCTAAAGCTCTTATTCTACTCTATTAAAATAAAAGAATAGACTATTTAGTCTTTGATTTGAATGATGCTAGTATTGTTTTAAAGATTGTGGTTCCTAGTAAAGATCTGTGCAGTACAAGAACTTGTGCAGCAGGATTCCATTTTCTATAGGATAATGAATTCACTGAATTTGAAGACTACAGTATTCTGTAATGAGATAGAACAAACAGCTTGGTGTTTGACTGGGAGTTATTCTGTCCATGGGTAAACAATGTGCAATCTGTTTACCAAATGGGAAAAATTTAAGCAGGATGCCTTAAGGTTTACTTATCCAAATACTTTAAATCCTGCTTTGTAATGAGTGGTGCTACAGTGAAAAAGCGATGTGAGGATAAACTCCTAAGTACAGACCAATATGCCTTGTGCCTTCTAATTGGACATCTTTTGAAACTGAAAAACTCCCATGCAGTGGGACTGCTTTTAAATAATTTTTATGGTATTTATGCTAAGAATCTGACCTTAAGGTAGGAAACAATGCATTGTGGCTGTAAAAAATGTGTAAAGAATAGCACAGCTGTTGTTTTGCCAGAATTGGACATCCACAACTTTGTAGACAAATGTTTGTACTGACTTGTCCTTGTAAGTCTGAATCTGGTCTTTGGCTTATGTATGGAGATAGAGTAATCATTCTGGACAGGCTGCCAAACTGAAGGTTAGCACAAAACAATCTTGGAGCAGTATTGTGTGTATTACAGTTCCTAGCTGATAAGATGACTGAGAGGGGGCAGGAAAGAGGATAACATATTTTATAAAGGGCATCGCGATCAAATGAAGATGGAATTAATGTGTTTTTTTCTCTGGCTATGGCTACTGATTATGCAATACATGTCTCCTCTTTATTAATTTGAGGCTTCTTGATGTGACTCAAAGTTTTACTTGATTTTTCTTCTGTCTCTTTCCCATTAATGATACAAGTTCTGTCTGACAGCTAACAAGGTTGTATTGCATGCATGCAGGTCATGGGTCATGTGAAGGGAAGAAGGTGGAAAATTAGAGATTTCTAGAAATCTGTTGGATCCTTGACATGTAGCACCCTTCACAGTGTAATTATAATTTTAGCATTAATACCAAGATTTATTACTTTGTCACATTATGTTAGCTTTTAAATTACACATGTCTTTAAACCTAATAATACAGAATATCTGGCACTTCTGATGCTGTTGAACAAATATCAAGCTTCCCTCTAGAACAGAGCTGAGTGTTCAGATGACTTATTTCTTAATTTGCAACAACTATAGTCACTGCACCCTGGAGGTGATTGAAGATGACTGAAGTGAAATTGAGATTAAGTGCCTAAGAACAAATGACATTTAAAGTGATGTTTTGGAACACATGAAGCAGTTCTTGTCACCTGGGTTTATGAGCTTGAAAAGCAGAGTAGCTGCAAGTCTCCATCAGTTTTATGTCTTTTGATATTACTGTTTCTCCATAAAAAGCATCTGAAACTTTCATTTAGCGCTTTGATTCTGAGTGACCTGAACTCTGGTGAAGGAATAATGGGGAGGAGCAGTCCAGTCAATAAAGAGTTTATCAGCTTTGGGCTGGGTCTAGACTGATGAACATTTACAGGGTCTGCTATGCTTATTCTTCTGAGTGCTGTAAAGAGGATGAAGCCCAAGAGACCTTGGGCAGAGTTGGTACAGACTGGGCACAGTGTGGGAGGTGAACATGGCTGGGGGTGTCTGAAGGGCCACAGAGGAGGTGAGGAAGCTTCATGACATGAGAGTGTCTCTGGGACTCAGGGCTGACTTAGACCTGCTTTAGAGATGGTGGATGAATGTTCTGCTTGGGTATTAGCTAACTTCCATGGTGGGTGCTGGAGATAACTTGGAGCAGGTATAACAGCAGTAAGAAAATACCTCAAGTATTTGATAACATGCTTTAGAATTAGATTACATTGTTGTTTCTCTCACTTACATGCAAACATGATTTCTTTGTTTAGATCTTCACCTTGCTGCTGAACTTGGGAAGACACTACTGGACCGTAACACTGAACTAGAAGAATCCTTACAGCAAATGTATGCAACAAATCAAGAGCAATTGCAGGAGATAGAGGTAAAATATCTAAACAATCCCCGTGTGAAAGCATCTAGACCTGCAACATACAGTGTATAAGTTAAGATCTGATGGAAAATACTGAACAATCTTTCACCACTTCTGATATTTTGAGAATTTGAGAACCAGTCTAGGTGGCTCATACTTAAAACTGTTTCTCTGATTACCAGAAGCTTTGTGCCATTAAATGTCATGTTGGATTTGTTTTGTTTAATGATAAATGACTGGTATTTTTCAGTTTAGTACAGAAAAGATAACTTCAGTTATTTTTATTGCTAAACTTCACTGATCTTGCCAGGTAAAATAACATTAAATTATGATGATAAATACATTAATAATTTAAAATACTACATGAGAATTTTAATGATTACAGCACTGAAATATAAATGCTGATAAGTGCAGAAGTGAGATTTAAGTAAAATCTGATGATATGTACTTCCAGTAAACTGCGCTGTGGTAAGGGGAGCTAAAGTCTATTTCAATGTAAAAAAAAACCCTGCAAGGATGAAAAAAGCCAACAAACAAACAAAAACCAGAAAAAAAATTTCCACTTAAGTAGTATCTAAATATAGGCTATAGTGGATATATTGTTTCATATTTTCCAGGGAAAAAACCCTAAAACCATAACCATCCTTTCAAACCACTCATCTTTAGGCAATAGAGTGGAAAAACCTGGCTATTTTTGGCAATTTCTTTTTTTTAAATATTGCCTGTGTTCTTGCAGACCTAGCATTTGTCAGCATAATGAGATTTTTTCAGCTATTAGCGGGCAATGCATGGTCTCTAATAATTAAATTATTAAATATTCAGGACTTTGACAACATAATGAAAACACAGTCAGCATTTCAGTTTGGTTCTTGGTGTGAATCACAGGGAACAGGCTATGACTGGTATATACCAGATTTTTACAAAATCTGACTTCCTTTGTGCTCGCAGTACTTCTGCAGTTGGAGATGTGCATTTTGTACAGCTGCAATTTCAGACTGATAACGCTTACTATTGTAGTGGCAACAGGTAACTGAAAGAATCCTAACCTTAATAATTATAGAATTATCGATACCTTTAAAGTAGTCCATATAAATGCAGCATTTTTAGTAAGTGATGAGCAATTTCTGAGTGCGGGTTTGATTTGTGGGTGTTTTTTATATGTTGCTTTTGTTTTGTACCTCATATATTGACTCTTTCTTCTATTATGTGCTAACTGTAATCTTTATTATCCTGTTCATTCTGGGATACAGTGGTTGGAATGGCTGATATTTATATTACTGCCACAGCTTTAAAAGATGTATTTACTTATGCAGAGACTGAAAATAACTCATTGCCATGAATAGTTTTTATAAAAAGATCAATTCTTAAGAGAGGACAAACACTTCCAAGGTGCTATACAAATACTGTACACAAGGCTCAACATTCATATGAGCAACCATGTTTAAGAAAGTGTTTAGCAGAGTTACGGCACACCTTTTGAAATAACACACCAGAACTTTGTGATAGGCAACTAACATGGCTCATTGAGGGTACCTACTTAATAAGCAGCTGTGTTTTAACACTATCTTGAAATATGGAAAATACATTGCTAAGCTACATTGATTTACAGAAATAGTCCAGTGCTGTTAAGAATGCAATATCCTATTGGTTTAAGCCAGTTTATTTGCTCAAGCTGTTCTGGTGGTTCAGTGTTTATTGACTACATACAAGAGTTTCAGCTCCAGGAAGTGTCACGAATGTCCTTCCAGCAGTGATCTATAGTTGGTGTGTTGCAGGGTCAAGTACACGTGTGGTCAGACAACCTCAGACACAACAGATTAATTTTTTCTCTCAATGTCTTGATCTGCCAAGACCTGGGCAATACTACTTTTTAAAGGCTTTATCTGGTACCTCTTTAGTCTCTTTCCTCCTCTCCCCCAAGCAGGGTAGGAGATGTGTATTGGTTTGTCCTATTAGCTCCGTCCAAGAGGAGAGGGAGAGAGTGGAAGAACAGATTTTGTGATGCTTCTGATATATAAATAGTGCCTGTACCTTTTCTTTGCCCAGCTTGTTGAGCCAAAGGCTGTATTTGTATCTGCTGCAGTAACATGCTGTCTGCTGAGTTCTATCTCCTGTCTCAATCTTTTTTCTTTCCCCAGTGCCATTTAGATATGTAATAGCAGCACAAAATTTTTCTTCCTCCAAAAAAGTTTCTCTTGCATCTGGATTTCTGGCAGAAAAGGGAAAATGAGCCCCTTGTTCAAATACCCAGAGTAACCCTCTGGTTGAGGAACTGAATATATTGGCTTACTGGCACGAGGAACTGTTACAGGAATTCACTGAAACAAATGGCAATAAAATTTGCATATGCAAGGTGAAGTACTTAGCTGGTAAAGCAGTTCAGTCTATTATTTTCATACCAGCATTTCTGTCTCTTGTGGGATCACAGGATACTCCATTGCACAGGATACACATGCAAATGGCATGTTCAGTCTCTATGCCTGATTTTTCCCAATTTTCAAGTGCTTGGTCTCTGTAACCTACATGTGATCTTTCAGCTATTCTTGTATCTACACAGCTGAATTTTTGTGTAGTATATCCATGTAAATATTTGGGACTTTTTTCCTATTAGTTTGGATCTTATGGGTAGCAAAATCTAGAGCTGGCTGAGAAATCATTCTGAAATACGGCACTGCCTTGTCTGTACTGGAAGGGAAGGGTTAAAGGCTGTGGTGTGCTTAAGATTGCATCTCATATATTAAATACTAGCACATTAAGCATTTTCAAGCTTTGGATCATTATATCTGACCTTTGTACTGACACGTGTGCCACTAACTAATCACTGCAGATGTAATAAAGGCTGCATGGAAACCCTGCCTGAATCTGTTCTCAGCACTCAGACACTGGAAATCCTGACACTATCCAATTTTCATGTAGTAGAATGCAAGGTGCTGCTTCATGTTAGGTGCTCAGTTGGAGGGGACATAGATTAAACATGAACTTCTAAAGTATTTATTGAATAATTTTTGGTGGTCTGGTTATACCAGGCCAACTGGACACCAGTCCTGAAGACACTGGAGATGGAAGGGTGGAGAAAGTGGTGCTTCACCCCTTCAATTCATCTCATACTTCTGCAAAAGCCCATTGTAATAAGTGGCAACATCTCCTCAGGCACCAAAGCCTTGGCTTCTGTGCTGAGCCACACTCGTGTTGCTGAAGAAAGTCTGAGGATCTCCAGCTCCTTCCTTTGGCTATAACCAATAGGGAAAGTTAATCTGAAATGGGTCACATTGAGATTCTACTGCTAATCTATGTTCTATTTTTGTGTAAATCCTCTGTCATGTGTGCACAGGCTACAAAAGGATCTAGGCAACAGCTATCATGTTGATCTTCTAGAAGTCTGTGTGGAGCAGTTACTAGTCCTAGATTAACTTATTATCTGTTCTTAAATTGCCTAAAATGTAAACCCACCAATCTTTTAATGAGGTAAAAGGTTAAGTAGAATATTAGAAGTTTTGAGTATGTAACAGGCCTATGTAAAGAGAAGTAATTCTGCCTAGGAGTTTGCTGGATGTTCCTACTTAAAAGTAAGCTTCAAGAAAGTAACATGTAGCAATACAGAATATATTGCAAAATATAAATTTTATGTAAGAACAAAATATTTCAGATTTAGGGGGTTAGATTCAAACAGGAAAAAACTCTCATGTAAATGCTCATGTCCTGGGTGGGAGAATATAAGACACTTTTTTAAAGAGCTTTAGATGGTTGTGAACTGCTTAGACTAAGAATTCCAAGCTTTCTGACATTATTCAGGAAACTAAACAGTGTAGGTAGTTAATTGTAAAACCCAAGAGGATTAAATTGAGAATACTTCATGTGAGGCTTTATTTTTTAAAAACGGCCAGGAGACCTTTGTTTGGGATTACAGTAACTGGAATAGTTTCCTGTGAGTAATTAAAGATTTGAATTCAATAACTTGATTATACTTCTTGACACATATTAGCCCACATACTGTCTTCAGTGTGACCACAACCTCAATTCTGCTGTTTTGAACCTAATGCTGCTTCAGACTGGAAGAACCTAGGTCAGCTGAAAATAAATTTAATTATGGTTGATGCTACCCAGTATTTCAGTTTTAATGCTGAGAAAGTTGTTGGGTCAACACACAGTTAAGAAATTCCTGGTGGAGCGCAACCTTTAGGCCACAGGAGATGGTTGAGGGCTGTGTTGGAGCCTGAAGGCTCTGTCAGTGCTGACTGCAGCACAGCCCCTTGCAGAAGGCGTGGGCACAGGAAAAACAGCTGGCACCATCAAACCCAGCTCCTCCGGGTAAGGGCTGCTTCATCAGCCTGGGGTGACCTCCATGATAAAGGAAAGCTCTTAGCCTTTATCAAGCAAGTTACTGATAGTGTCTCTTCAGCTCACCAAAGCAAACACCGAATTTACATTTGGAAAACTCAGGAGAGTCTCTCTGAATGTGAACAAAAACGCAAAATAGAAGCTGTAGCTTGTGTTTCAAGAGTAAACCAGTAACAGCAAAACTGTCTTGCAGTACCTCACAAAGCAAGTGGAGCTCTTGCGGCAGATGAATGACCAGCATGCAAAAGTCTATGAACAGCTGGATGTGACAGCAAGAGAACTGGAAGACACAAATCAAAAACTGGTTGCAGAGAGTAGAGCTTCACAACAAAAGATAGTAAGGTAAAAAACTTTTACAGATTCCCTCCCCCCAGCTGATAATATCAGTAAGAGCAGTCCAGGTGTATTTGTGTAGTTACTGGGTGCTGTATCTGTCTAGTGGTGTTGTACAATTCTGACAAATTGAGAGGTTAGTTTTATTTAAAGATCTTTTTACCTTTTAGCTTGACAGAAACTATTGAAAGTCTACAAACACACATAGATGACCTTCAACGACAAGTGGAAGAACTGAAAAAGCCTGGACGAGGCCGGATGAGCCAGGAGAGATCTGAGCAACCAAGATCAATGCACAGCTTCTCATGTTTGAAGGAGCTGTATGACCTCCGCCAGTAAGACTTTTTACCTTACATAGTAAAGAACACTGAAAATATTTTAAGCAAAACTTCAAAAGCTAAGACATGAGCACAGATAGATACCAGACAAGCTGGAAGAAAAATTATCTGGTGTTCAGAACTAGCAAAGTATCTGCACTGTGTGGTGCTGCCATTACTTCTGGCCTGCTTCTAGACCACACCAGTATTGGTGCTCCACTTTCTCCCCAGAGCCAGCCATATAAAATGGTAGCCTAGAAAGTTTTCAACAATTTGCACCCCAGTGTTTTCAGTCAGATAAAAGCAAACACACAGAAAATCTGAAAAACAAACTTACTAAATGCAAAATATTTCCTGTAACTTACCCTTTCCTTGGACATCCATGGATATTTCCTTAGCTTTCCCAAACTTAAGCTGGTTAAAATGACACCTAAGCTGGGAAAATGGTGCCTGGAACGCTGGGCTGCCTTTTAATGCTGAACTGCTTTAGCGGGGCCATCGGGACACTCACCTGGTAAAAAAAGCTCAGACTAACTGCAAGCCTAGAGGGCAGTTTTGTAAAGGAAGCACCTCCACAGACAGATCAGGCTGTTGTGTTTACATGGCGGTAATACTCTAGAATAAATCATAAATCCAAAAAGAAGTTATTTCTTGACAATTCAGAAGATAAGTGTATCCTTCAAGCTGCCAAAGGTTTGTGGAAATACCAGCCTCCAGCATTGCTTTGTGAATTATGAATCTTGTTCCTGCGTCAATAATGACAAATGTTATGAGAGTGGAGTGCTGTAGAAAAAAATCACTGTCAGAAAGTACTGCATGGTACAGGGAGGCAGTGTGTATTTAAACTTAAATTCTAATTTAAACTTATTCAATCAGCTTGTCTGTAACTTGAAACTGTTACCAAGCTGCTATTCTGCCTAAGCTGTGATCTTGGTTTGATGGCATGTAAGTCCTTACAAACTCTCTTCTGATTACTAAATCTGATTGGTTAGTGCAGTGGCCTCTGTTAGTGTTCTGAAGTGTGTTAGCACACAATTTAAATATGTCATTAGTTACCCAGGACAGGAAAACTGTAGGTGTGGTCAGCTGTACTTCCTATGTTTGATAATACTTACTTTGTTTCTGCAGGTATTTTGTTTATGATCATGTGTTTGCAGAAAAGATTACTTCAATGGATAGTCAGCTAAGTCCTCTAGAAGAAGAAAATGAGAAGTTAAAGAAGGCAGTGACAGTTCTGCAAGCCCAGCTGAACCTAGAGAAAGAGAAGAGGGTAACCATGGAAGAGGAATACAGTCTCATGGTGAAAGAAAACTGCGAGCTGGAGCGGAGGCTGGTTGATACAGACTTGTATCGGGCTCGTGCGGAGGAGCTGGAAGCAGAAGTAGCTGAAATGCGACAGATCCTTCAGTCTGAAAACACGCTCCATAATGCAGAGAAATTGGTACCAGAATCCTTTTTCATTTCATTCAAGGAGTCTCTAGACAGGGAGCTTGGTCAGAGCCTGGCGGATGATGGACTTCTGACAGTATCGGAGCTTGAGAAGAAGGCACTGAAACGCAGCAGCAGCGAAAGCCTCCTGAGCAGTGCTGCCGGGGCAGACATTCTCAGGGGCCATGAAGAAACGTGTATCAGGAGAGCTGAGGCTGTGAAGCAGCGAGGAATCTCTGTACTCAATGAAGTTGATGCTCAGTACAATGCTCTGAAAGTGAAGTATGAGGAACTTTTGAAGAAGTGTCAAATGGATGAAGATTGTTTGAAACACAAGGCTGTACAAACGCTGAAGCAGTATTCCAAAGACCTAAATGTGGGGAACACCCAGTATGATCTTTCCGCTAGCAATCAAGAATTCACAATTGCTGAGCTAAGTGACTCTTCCACAAATGCTCTCCCTGAATATAAAGCACTCTTCAAGGAGATTTTTAGCTGTATCAGAAAAACAAAGGAAGAAATAGATGAACACAGGGCAAAGTACAAGACTCTCTCCTCTCAGCCATAACCTTATCTGTTCTGTTAGTCAAGAACACACTTCATCTGAATGTCAGAAGAACCTTTAAACTGATGTATTTCTTGAGCACTCAAAATGAATGTTTTGGATTGGCTGGTAGCCCTGTAGTTAACAAGCTAGTTAGTTATCAGCTAGATTCCTTGTTCCTGTGTAGCAGTAGATTTAATGTTTAGCACTGTCACACAAACTAGTGGTTGTAAAGCAAACAAACATCATAGCTTAATGCTACACTACTGCTTCATATTACACTTCATCTCTGGCCAGAGCAGTGACTGACACTTGTTTCCTTAGTCCACTTCAGAAATAAGAGAGCTAAGAACTCTGAATCTCTCACAAGAACCAGACAGAAGCTTTCCTTTGGTTCACAGGGATGATCTAGCCCTGGGACTACACTGATGTAGAAAATAAAGAAAAGCAAAGCCCCGACTAGTCCCAGGGGCAGAATCTCCTCAGCTCCAGGAGGGGAGCAGTCCAGCTAATCTTGCTTTGGCAGGGTAGTGGAAAGCTGTGCTTGCTTTAAGCCAATACCATGTTTTCACGATCACTAAGCTCTCCCACAGATCAGTAGAAATGTCTTCCTACTAAGAAAGGACTTGATGTAAAGTTTGTGTGGCTTTTTAGATACAGTTTCCTTTGTAGGGCACTTTGTCTTAAGGCAAGATACTGTGAATTGACTCTATGTGTTATTTGGGACCTACGGTTCTCTGGTGGAATGTCTGCAAAGTACATTTTTATGTGTATTTGGTAAGTTAGAGAGTTGTTATTTAGCTATTTAACTTTAGAAGTAGCATTGACGTAGTGGAGTAGCTTTAATGTTGCATACCACAAACTCCAAGTGCTTGAGGAGACAGGCCAGGTAAAACCTTACATTGTTTTGTCTGTTGTTTCCAGTGTCAGCCTCTCTGGACCTATTCCATGCTGCCTGGGGGGTGGGAGGATGGACACAACTCTGCCAGCACACATCCTACTGAAAACAGGGGACCACACTATTGTTCTTCCTCTCCTTTTCCACTCCCTAATAGTAATTCATACATCCTTAATTTCTGAAAAACAAAGAACAGGGTTGTTTAGAACACAGAGAAATTAAGAGGGAGAAAAAAAAAACACAAGAAAGGTGACATCCTTCTCCTTGTAAAGGATCTTACAGTTTAATGTGGCCAGCAGTTCTTGGGAAGCAGCTTCCTGCTGAGCTGCCGTGAGGTACCAAACCCTTGACCCAGAATGTTGACAGTTTCTCAGCTTTAGCCCAGCTGCTGCTGCTGCAGCTCTGCTGCCTTATGCTGTTCTCTGTTCAGCTCGTCCTTCAGGTGCAGTATTAAGACTTCATGTTGTGGGAGTTTCTCTAAAACATGTATTGCAGTCTGAAAACTATTTAAAAATGGGAATCTGAATCTTCTGAATATTTTTCTAAGCAAATAAATAATCCAGTCAAGCTACATGTGTAAGTAGTAATTATATCCATCTATGCCAATCAGGAAACTGCACTTGGTGCAGATGGCACCTGCATTATCTAGTCTTGCCATCTTTCCTACAGAGCTCAGATGCAGTTCCCATGAAATTTGTATTTTAGAAAAGTTATGCTACATGGAAAAGAACAGGCCTGTCTAGGACAGAAATCCAGATGGAAGTAAGTAGTTTTTCCTCATTGTTGTGGTTTTTGTCAGCACTGTTCAAAAAGGAGGTGAGTGGGGGTAAGAGCTGCTCTGCCATGAGGTCACTGTCCTGTCACTGTGTCCCTGCCACCTGCACCCGTCTCACCCCAGCTCGGAGACTGGAAAGCAGTAACCTGAGACAGGCACTAAGTGGTTCACTACCAGTATTCCTTACCACTTTAGGGGCAGGGACAAACCACACCTGCTGGGCAGAAGACATGTAAAAGCAGTTCCAGATTTTTGGTTGATCTTCAGTGGTTTATTACTTTCGGCTGATTTAGAGCACTTCGATAGGTACAGTTTCTATGCTTTAAAAATACCACAAATATTTCCTCAGCATTACTTGATTCTTCTGTACTGTACTCCCCCCTTGGCTGCCTGTGCCATTGCTGAGCTCTGGCTGTCCTGCAGCACAGACCTGTGCAGGCTGTGCAATAAACCCCTCCAGGCTGAGCTCTTCTTAGAGCTTCGCTTGGAGTGTGGTGTTCCCAGAGAGCTTTCCAGCCACAGCCACTGGGTCAGTGCCAGCCAGGGCTGCCTGAACATAAAACACATCCCTTTTTTATTGATGTAGTTAATAAACTATACGAGCCTATTAAATAAGGTGGAGTTTTAGCAGTTCAAAAATAGCCATTTTCCACCAAAATGTGAAATGTTGTAAGTATGGTAACAATACTTAGCCAGTCTTACCTGGATTAACTACCTTAATCTGCTTATTTTAGTCTACAACTCAACTCAGCCTTTTCTGAGCATAAGTAGATGAAATCAATAGAATCCTCTTGAACTTCTGATGTGATGGAAGCTACAGCAGAGAACAGGAGCAGCAGTGACCAGTGCTGTGCAGTGCCCACAGCAGATGCTCCTGCTGGTACTGCAGGTAAGGCCAGTTCAGGATGAGCCACCAGGGCTGGGTCCCTGTCCCTGCACAGCCCCAGGGAGCTCAGGGACTGCCCTGCACGTTGCTCTCCACCTCTGTCCTTCCCAAGCCTTCAGGATGTAAAATGAGCAAGTGCGGCTTCTCTTTCTTCTTGGACAAATACAAGGCGGGGTAGAATTGACCTTTGAGATAAAATTTTATTTAAAAATTACACAAAATAGAGGTTTTACATGGTTGCCGTGTGGTAACTACAGCTGGATGCCTTCCAGAGGGTGCCCTCGGTTACTTACCTCGCTCTGTTACATACAGAAATGCACAAAGTCTCTCAAGCCAACCCCACACCAGTAGAAGAAATCCAGTAGTTGTTCCCCATGTTTCAGATGTAGGTATTTTTCCAAATAACTCATTTCACAGACAACAGGTGAGAACAATTGCTATGTAGTACAGAGTTCACAGACTGATTTTGTTCCCCCCTCCCAGGCCTGACATTCCCATGAACATGACTACCTGCTCTCTATAGAGGGGGCTGCAAGGGCTATGACAATGCTCACACTAAAGTATGAGCATCCAGGGATTTTAACAAAAACTGGGATGTTTGTAAACAAATTTAATTTATTGGCATTACTTACAAAATAAAGTTTTAGACCATGATTTTCCATCATGTCTGTGTCACTATATGGTTTTATTTTCTCATAACGAAACAGAAGGAGAATTGCAATACATTAGAAATCCCAGATTAATCAAGCTGCAGACAGGGTCCCACGGTGCCTTCCCGGCGGCTCCCGCGCCTCGGAGGCCATGCAAACTCTGAGTGTGGGGATGGCAGTGGCTGCCCACAATGCCCACGGGCCCCAGAGCAGCTCAGACCCTGCCCTGGCTGCCGAGGCCACGGCATTGCTCCGGCTGTGCCACCTGCTGCAGGCTCCTCTTGTCCCCGAGATCACCCGACACTGCTGCCACCGCTGTCAGGACTGCACCGTCCCCTTAAGATACCACATTCCACCGTAGCTCACGCAGCAGTCCTGGGGAGACAGGCAAAGCTCTGTTAGGCTGCCCAGGCTCTGGAAGGGGCACCATCCCTGGAGGCACGTAAGAGGTGCCTGGATGTGGCACTGGGTGATGTTTTGTGGTTACAGTGGTAGTGCTGCATTGATGGTTGGACTGAATGATCTCAAAGGTCTCTTTCAACCTTGAAGATTCTATGATTCTAAAGTCCATAAAGTCTTGGGAGCAACTGGGTAGCTCTGGGACAATAAACATGATCAGCAACAAGTCCTTCCCCAGTGCACAGGAGAGAGCATGAACCCAGAGCACGGGGTATCCCCCCTGAAGGACAGATGGCTTCAATGGAGGGGACACATGAGGGGGAGAAGGTTGAGAGCTACAAAGGGATAAATGATGCCAAGGCAGTGAGGAACAGTGATGGCTCCTGGGGGAGAACCTGGGGCTCGTGTAGAAGCCAGCTCAGGGAGGGAAAGAAGTGTGAGGGCTGAGGAGCAGGGCAATCGATGGAAGGGCAAACAGGCTGCTGAGGGGAGCAGCAGGACAGAGCAGGAGAGTGAGGGCAGTCACTGGATCGGAAGCCTTTTAAGAAACCCATTCTATGATAACTGAAGTGTCAAACCTCAGAGCTCTGCTGTGACCACACATGCTATGCCTATGGCAGGAGAGCACCTCAGCAAAGGAGCACAGGAATGGGGTTGTCTTGGGGCTCATTTCCTTGTTTCTATTAGGTGAGCACAACGTCTCTGGAGCTGTGAGCTAATGGCTTCCCTTTCTTGTGCTCCAGCCTCCCTCTTAGGTAATTCAACACAGGCTCAAGTACTGCTGCAGAACTGAGGCTGTGGAACTTAAACATGTCTTTGTTTCTGACATCTTGGGGCTCATCCATCACAAAAACAAACCCAGAGGTTAGAAAGAGGGTTTGCAGACTGATCTGCAGATGCAAAAATACAAACCCTGTCAGTCTGTTCCTCTGTGTATAAAAATGAGCACAGGCAGATGGGGAAATAGAAGTCAACAAATCCAATTTCACTTGAAGAGGAATCCAATCTCCTGTGGCTTAAAGAAGCCAGAGAATCTTCCCATTTCATTAAATCATACTTCTAAATTTTAATTCAGAAGCAAAGGTAATTTCCACTACTCCTGTGACAAATGTATTCAAGGCAAT
This sequence comes from Drymodes brunneopygia, assembly GCA_013400955.1. NCBI lineage: Eukaryota > Metazoa > Chordata > Aves > Passeriformes > Petroicidae > Drymodes > Drymodes brunneopygia. The sequence goes on along the minus strand of VZTZ01010930.1, from coordinate 165,974 downwards.
AAAGCCTGCCACAACACAAGGCTGGTCACTCACTGACTTACTGACTTACATTAAAATAGTGTCTGATGACTAAGGGGGAGGTATTTTTTCAAGAAATAGCTTATCTGTTAAATAGCAACAGCATCATGAAAAACTAATGCCAGTACATTGTCTGGATGTTCCAGGAGAGCTGATACTTGAGCTGATGTAGTCACTGACAAATCCCCCAGCACAGGGAGCCAAAGGAAATACTGTCTAGCAGGCAGAAATGTCTGAGTTTATTTTACTGCTAAGACGACCAGGTTCTTTCAAGCAAGACCAGTTTGCTTATTATCACAGCAACAGATCTGTAGTGCTTCAAAGATGCTATTATTCATTTGCAGATCACAATGTAATAAAGTACTTAAGCACTTGTCTTATTGAAGTGGGTGACAGTGAGCAAAGGCCCAGCCACAATGATTGAAGTATTACATTAGTTGGCAACTTTCTGCTTGGCCATCCTGCACCTCTTTTAAAGTCGTGGTCTGTACTTGATACCTGAAACTTCTTGAGCACGTAAATGGAGCCTCTTCAAAGAGAGATGAAAGGATTCAAATAAACATTCACAATGAGATGTGTTAACTGCTACTCTGCCTGCTGGTTTTGGCCAGGGTTCTGCTCTGTGCAAAGCTGCACATCCTGCTAGAGAATGAAATGCATTTCCTTCTGAACATGTGGCATTTATGCTCTTCAGCACTAACCAGCAGCAGTCAGTTGGTAACTCGGAGCACTGGGCAGAGCCCTCCCACCTCTTTAATGTTTAATTCTGCATTATTTAAAAGTAACTCAAGTATCACATTTATGACACTCTATTCTCTGCTGCTCCAAGATGACAGAGAGATTTGCTGCAAAAATAATGTGTGAGCCATTGCCCTTTGGAGGGAAAGAAGACAGAATGAGACAAGTGCATTTTTAAGAAAACAAGCTGAAACACAGAAAGCTTTGCCCATACTCCAACAACAACTGTTCTATCATCCTTATCATTTGTCAGTTCAAGGTAAAATATAATCCTTTGCTCAAATCAAGCATTAAAACTCATGTATTAATTGGATCAAACCCAAAGTGAACAGAAGCTTACCTTTAACACTCTATCCACCTCCTGCTTGTTTAGATCCTCCCCACACTCCTGACTCAGCTGGTTCTGGATGACGTTCCTGCGCACTCGGTAGTTTTTCGAAAAGATTTCAAGCAAAACTTGGCGATGCTTTAAAAGAAAATGTATCATAAGTCCACAGAGAATTATTCCTATCTTTCTATCAAAACTGCACGTGCCTCAGTCTGTACAAAACATTCTCTGAGCTACCTTAGAGGATTCTTGCTTCATAATCCTGAAACAGTCCCATGTATTTCTGCTCTCCAGCAGTGCCGTATCCTCCAAGGGCTCTACAGGTGTCCCTGCAGACCCTGTGGCCACACCTGCACCTGTCCTGTGACCTGGGGCACCCCAAAGCTACAAAAACACACTCAATACTCAATGTATTCCTCTCAGATGCTTCCATGGGACTTCACATCACTCCAGACAAGAGGTTGGCTAGTGCTTGCCTATGAAAATGTATTCAGTTCATGGAGCCAGGAATTGCAGTGCCCATCCACAGGTCTTTAGGCACCTTCCCTTTCACCTTGTTTACTCTGGCAGCAGTTAGAACTCAGGAGATGCTCACATATGCTGTAATCATTTCCTACTCTAAGTACAAACAGATACAACAGATAACACCTGTTAATCTCTGGTTAATGTTGCATCACCATCAAAAGGAAAAAAGACTTGGACTGGATCCTGGTCCGAGGCCTGCACTGGACAATCTTTTCTTCTCACAGGTTCAGAAATAGCCACTGAGCTGGTTACTGACATGATTACCAACATGTTATGAGCTTTCTTTCAGCTGGAAACAGGTTGGTGTTAAAAACACCAATAGAGAAAGAGGAAAACTACCTGCTGTACCTCCAGAAACATAGATGCAAACAATGCCAAACACTCAATAAAAACATAGTGGGGAATGTAACTTATTTTATTTTTACCTGATCGTAAGTGTCACCAGCTTCCCAAAGTGCATAGACCTTTAGTTCATCTGGTGAGGCAGCAGTCTGTGGAGGAAACTGAGAACAAGAGGCTGTTAACCAGCTATTTAATGAGTTCTGCTTAATGATTCCATGATACTGTATCCCTGGACACCCATTACTGAATCAAAACCCTGGCTGCCATGGAACAACTGCGGTAACAACCCAACTGCTGTCCCACCCCACACTGGAAGGGGTGCCTTGGCTCTGGCAGCCCTGTGCCTGCTCAGCACCTTCTCACAGCCCTGAGGACAGAGCAGAAACATGATCTGCGTCACACCTGTGACCCAGGGAATGGGATGAGCACCACAGCACCCTGAAGTGCCCAGATTTGACTGATGGCTCTGGTCAGGGTGGGACAACCTGCACAGGACACTGGTGCCGCATCTGTCACACACCAGCCACAGCTGGGCTTTCAAGGGAACTGCTGGACACACTGGAATCCCGTGAACTGTGCATGGGGACAGTTTCCCACTGGTGGAGTTGACCACCATGTACCAGAACAATCCCAGGGCTTGGGCCTTGATGGAATCCCACGGCAAGATTTCTGTAGATTTTTCCTGTCAGCAGTGTTTGCTTCCAGACCATCCAGAACAGTACTCAGCTGAGAGCATCAAGTGCATTGCAGAGTCTTTCTGGAGGTTTTTACCTTGACAGTGGCAGGTTTTACAGATTCAGACTCTATCCTGCAGTTATCTGCTTCACTAATGCCAAGTCAGCATTACAGACAAGCAGGTGCTTCTTCTGTATTGCCATCTCTGTTTTGGGGCTGAACACTGATGGAGAGTGAACCAGGGACTTGATCATTTCAGGCTCCAAAAGTGACAGTAGTTTTGTGTGTTTTGTTTTTTCCCCATGTGCCAAGCTAGAGAAACACATTCATTTTTTCTGAGGCAGAAGCCTCACATCTCTGCAGACAGGAAGGAGCACAACTGCCTCCCCTCCATGCCCTGAGCTCCTAAAAAATAAAATACCATCCATTTGCCTTAGCATTGCCCCTTGGAGCAGTGACTAATGAGCACTGCTGGAATATGCCTTCACTCCTGACAAGTCTCTTCCTGTCTGTCACTAACGATTTATTCCTTGCTAACCGCCCAGATGACCTAAATCAATCATCTATGAAAAGCTAACAAGCCAGTCCCAATTGTTCCAGCATCCCTCAGTCCTGGCTGCTGGTACAAACCAAACCTTTCTTCCCAGCCTCCCTCACACCAGCCAAAAGACTTGTGCATCACAGAGTGAAAAGATCAGCATTTCCTTTCATGCTCTGCCTCTGATCTTATTGCAAAGGGGAAGGGTTTTGTCCAGTGGGAGCTGCCTAGTGGGATTAGCAGCTTTGACTTTCAGGTTAGTCCAAATGGCTGGAATATAACAAGGTTTTACACTTGGTTTAGAGCCAGGATTCAGGTTGATTAGGCTCACAGCACCTGACATAATTCTCCTCCCATAAGGACCCTTGCTTTTGAGGAATAATCTCTCTTTCAGCAGAGATAAAATCAAATACTCCAGCTTCTCTCCACAAAACAGTTGTAGGAGGAATGGCAAAGTGCAGGGCACTGGGAGCACCCAGGCACAACCTGCTGGGCTCAACAAAGTGAATCAGCACAGCTCCAGAGTGCAAACTCCTCCTGTCTCAGCCACAGGGCTGAAACACAGCTGTGTTTATCCAGCCATTCTGTGAGGAAATGGCTTCCAAACAAACACAATACTTAGTAGGGAAGAAAAACGCACAGAATCTCCTCCTCCCAGCCAGCCTTCCTCTGCAAACTGCTGCAAGCACTGCTGCCAACAGCTCCCTGCTTGCTTTCTGCTGTCACACAGCCTGGCCACGGGAGTGGGAAATGCCACCAGGGATTCTTCAGGAGACACGCAGCCCAAACAGCTCCACTGCCTTGCCATCTGCCGTCCCTTTGCTGGTTTATGTCACCTTTATCTCCCCAGCCTCATCTGGATTCAGCTCTCTGCTACCTTAAAATCCTTTTTAAAATACTTGTTCTGTGCCCCTTCCTGCTCTAAGCCTCCAGAACAAGTACAGGGCTCTTGGGAGATGAACGCTGTCCCAGGTCCCAGGGCTGCCACGTTCCAGTGGAACCTCTCAGGGAGGAGCCCTCAGCTCTGGGATGTCTCACTCAAGCACTGAGCCACGGCCAGGCGGCCTCATGTTGTAGCTAAACCAGATGGAAGGGGCTGAATGTGCCAGAAAAAAAACTTATCAGCTGCAGTAATCCTAAAGGTAAACTGTTGATCTCACCTCTCAGGGAGCCTGGCATTGGTACCAGCCTGCAGGGCTCTCTGTGAGTGCAGGGCTGCGCTCCCCTCCTGGCAGCCCAGCCAGGCGGGACGCCCACAACAGTTACATCATTTCCTGAGGCCTCAAAAATATCCTCAAGTTTTGGGCAGAACCTTGCCACTCCACAGGCCATGGGAAGGGAGCCAGAGCAGAAGCCAGTCACCCCAAGTGTGCAGGAAATGGGTGTAGATCCTCAGGAGCCAGAGTCCTGCACAGAGCTGCCCATGGGGCGGGAGAGCGGCTCAGCCTGAGCAGCCCCAGGCACAGGCACCGAGTCCTGCCTGCCCAGGGCTCTTCTTCTCTCCTCTGTCCCCTCTCCTCACCCTCTCCCATGGCAGCACCAGCCCAGGATTTGCTCTTTCCTGACCCGTGCTTTTCCCTCCCGCTTGATGAGGCTACGAGGCACAGCAAGCACAGCACCCTGCAGGCATCCCCACAGCCTCGGCTGCAGCTGGAGTGGCCTCTTCAGGCTCCCCACAAATCCTGTTTATCTCACACCCCGGGTGCTGTTGGTCAGCTCTGGAATAGATCCTGCATTCCCCTGGTAAGGTTTCAATTGCCATTTTCAGCCACATGTTTTCTGTAATAGGTAAGCACTCAAGCCAAAGAGTGTCTTCACCCCCCCGCAGAACATCATTTTAATTACCTCAGACCATTGATTTTTATCACCAAAGCACTTTCAATTACAGAAAACTAATGAGTAACTATGAAATCCCACGCAGAACAACCCTCCAGGCTTTCCCCGAGCTCAGGCACCCTTGTTGGGTTCTGACAAAATTGTCATGCAAAGAACAAACCCAGCCCCAGCACCTTTGCCATCTGCACAGAGCACCAGGGGGAGGCTCAGGGGCAATGATTTACATTGCTGACAGCAGTACAGGCTCATACAGGCTCCTGCAAAAGAGCTCAAGAATTGCAGTAAATTCTGAGTCAGCAGAACTAAAACTTGCAACAGTCTCCTCAAGAGACATTCCAGGGACCACTTCTGCACCTCTGCAGGTCTCCTGTGACAGGGCTTTCCACACAGAAGGAAATTCCTGGCCACCTCTCTTCAGCAGGATTTTATTTTGCTTTTTGAAAAGAGAAACGATCTCACTTTCACTCCTCGTGCAGATTTCCAAAATCCCCAGATTTCCAAAGCAAACAAATCCCAGTCCCAAGTAACAGAGCAGGAATGACCTCAGCTGTTTACCATCAGCATGGCAGAGGCACACATTACACCAGGTGCAGGGGAGAGCCTGGCCAGCACTGAGACTGTTCCAGGCAAGCACCACCCCAGGACCTGGAAATTGCCAGGAGAGGAAGCAGAAAGCACCACAACTGGTGCTCTCCCCAGTGACATTTCCAGGCTGTTACTCGGTTCCCAGGTGCCACAATATGTACTTTGCACACGACTGAACACGTTCCTGCTGCCCCCCAGCAGCTCCCATGCTCCAGGCTCTCCCAGCCCTCCTGCTTCCTGCTCTTTCGAGCAGTTCACACGTTCCTTCTCCTCTCTCCCCAAAGGCAGCTGCTCCCAAGCTCCTTCTGGTTGTAACCCAATCAGCAGTGCCAGATGTCTTGTAAAATTAATTTCCTTTTAGGCTCTTTCCCATGATGCCAGATTCCCTTTGCTCTCCTAAGCAAGGCACTGTCTCCCAGCCCTGCTCTGTCTCATGCAATCACACAGGTCATTTCCATACAGACAAAGAAACAGACACCTCTGCACAGTCTAGGAGGAAACAGACTGGCCCAGGAAACCTGCTGCACATGGGCTTTGTCGCTTCCCAGAGGCTTTGCTGGGTGTGCCCTGCTGCTCCCAGGCAGCCAAAGTCACCCTTCCTCTCCCAGCTGGGTCCCTGTCCCTGAGGGAAGGAGCTTGTGCAATTCCAGGAGAGCTGATGGGAATCTGGGACTGCCTTAGATCATGTTAACAGGAGCAAGCTGGGACAGCAAATCACTGTGGCCCAACACCTTGAATGTGGAAACAGAGCCCCAAGGACAACAGGGCAGAGAGGGCAGAGTGCAGGGTCTGCCAGAAGCAGGACCCCAGACAGAATTCCAGCAGCTTCAACACATACAGTATTGGACAGTTACTCCGAGCACATCTGTCCTTCTGGTCCACCAGCACAGGACACAAATACTTCACAGCTCAGATGTTTAACTGCCCCATCCTACATCCCTTCCCCAAAGCACACCAAGGGAAAACCATACTTACAGGCACCAAAATCTGTTTGCAGCCAGTGTCCAACACCATGTCCTGTAACATTTTGTCCGAAATGCCACTGAACAAGGTATGTCCCGGGGGCAGACTGGCTAAGTGCAGGTTAAATAACCGTTTAAGCTCACTCAGGGTGAGCACAAATTGTTTCTTAAATGTCGACGACACAAAGGCCTTCAGTTCCTGGGCGACCCTGTCGATGCAGCCCCCGGGCAGGTGGCCATTCAGGGGGTCCGTGGAGCCCTGGGCTGGGTGCAGGCCATTGACCAGGCCGTTGTTCAGGCCCTCATGGGCCGAGGTGTCCATGGGCTCCTCCTCGCCCACGGGCTCCTCTTTAATGCGGATATTGGGAACGTCCGTCTTGGCCGCGGCGTCGTTCGATCTCATCTCTGCCTTCTGCTTCTGCAACTCCTTCTCCAGCTGCCCATAGTTCTGTTTGACTTTTGCTTTAGCCATGTTGACCCTTTGCTCCCCAGAAACCAGCAACTGATGAGCTGGTAAGAAACAAAAGGTACCATCAGTCTCAGCAGGGCTCATAGTGAAATAAAACCAGGAAACATCATCTGCTTATGAAATCTAAGGCATAAACCCAGTCTGTTGATTAGATTTTATATTAGTTTTGGGGGGTTTTGCTGTTTTTTTGAGGGCAGTGTGTGGTGCTTGTTTTCCTAAAGCCAAATGCTTGGGTGTTCCAGTCAAGGAATCCGAAGGAAAGTGTGTTTGTTCAATCACCAGGGCCTTTTCCACAATTCAGGAAACCAGGATACAGACTGCTTACACATCTCTGCTTGTGACCCAAATACTTCTTTGTCCAACAACTCCTCTTTTTGTCTTTTAGTTTCTCTAGTGGCTGGTGGGGCTTGGTACAGCCCCTCCTAGAGGCAGCACCAGGTCCAGGGAGGAGTGTGGAAGGGTTAACAGTGACCCTGAACATCCTTGCAGCATGAGATGCACAGCACGAGAGGCTGAGACCCTCTGCTTGGTGTTATTACCCAATAATGGGGAGAAAGGGACAGGAGGGAGTTCTTTCCCATGGAATCTTGCACTTCTTCCCCTCTCCACACCCAGCCATCCAAAGGTGAAACGAAGGGGCGTGCTGGCAGCAGAGGAATCCAGTCCTTGCCAAAGCAAGGAGTGCAGTGTTCAAGGCAATACATGCCCAGCACACATGCTGTTATCTTCTCTGCTGTCAGGCTCACTAATCCTCTCCAAATAACCCAACACCTAATCCTTCCGAGCAGATCAGACACAGGGTACTGAAATGGATTCATATGCTCCTTTGCCTGTTCTGCTTACACCCCTCCATTGCTCCAGTGTCTGGCAGTGAGCCAAATGTCCAGTTGAAACTCTGGAATCTCAAGTTTTCACAATCTTTTAGGATTTTGGAGCAGCTACTTTAATACTCTCACTGGCATCCATAGTGGAGGATGCCAAAAAGAGACAGCTTCACACCTCCTTACAGCCTCCTGCCATTACACTATCCAGTAATTGCTTGGCCCTCAACCACACCAGAGAGCCCAGTGCAAATCAGGGAAGTAAAGAATCACCTCATTCACATTAAGTTGCAATAACATTGAATTGAGAGGTGAGAATTACTTGTGCATGGGCCCTGTCTGTCCTCCCTTCAGGAGCTGCTTACACCCCACAAGCTGCCTAAAATGAGCAAGTGGATAAGAGAACCAGCTGATTTTACAGTGTCAAACAGTGAGTCCCCAGGGCCACAGACTCCTCCCAGCTCTGCTACAAGGATGTCACAGTATCTGGTGTCACCCCAACTCCAGTGACATTAGTACAGACCAAGATCTGTCTTAAATATCTCAGAGGAAATAGTAAGAAAGAAAGACATTAAACAAAACCAGTCTCCACCACATGCAAAACCAGAGAGAACTCACTCAGGAACATGGACGGGTGGATGAATAAATGCAAGTGTTTCAACATGATCCAAGCACAATTCCATTTACCTGATTGTGCATCTTGTTTCTTTGGTGTCAAGTGCTCCTTTAAGAGATTATAGACCTTTTCTAATCTGAAAGACAAAACCACAATATTCCAGGACAGTTTCAGCTGTTGTGTCTGCATGCAGCCATGCCAGCTTTAGCCATTAGCTAGAACATTCCATCTCTCCAGGGAGCCAAGAACCAGGAATGACCCGAGTGATGCAGTAACACCCCCCACCACACCACTGCCTGGGCACTGTGAGCAAGAAACCTGGAGGCAATACAGATCAGATTATCTATCAGTGTGCTTTGTACTAAACAGTTCTTTGCTTTTAGCTTATTCCCCAAAATACAGTAAACTATTTACTTGGCCTGAATGCCCATCCACAGCATCTGTTGCCTCTGAACTATATCAGGATGCTTCTTAACAAAGTCTTCATCGTAAGGGAGCATGAACTCCCAGCCTTTGTTTATTCTTGCCACAGACATGTGCTCTAGGAAGTCTTTCACATCTTCTGGGCAAAGCTAAAAGAAAAAGAAAAAGCATAAATAACACGGAGGTCAGTTTACACAGGACAGATGCAGCAATGAGCATTGTGCACAGGACAGGGGAGCTGGGCTGATTAGGTGTCAATGGGGCACCTCCATGGGCACACACCCAGCTAAGTCAGAGACACTCATCCTGCTCTGCAGCACCAACACTTTCACACACTGTTAAAAGACCAGGACTTCAGAGAGCAGTGGTGATTAATCAGCCCAGAGTCAAATAGCTCTGGGCATGTTTTGTGAAGAAAAAGGAGTTTCCAAACTGAGATGAAAAGGCTCTGTGGGGAAGAGAAGCATATTCTACAATGTTATTCTTATTTTAGAGCTGCAGGCCAGACATGCTACACCTACACATGACCAGCTTTTATGCAGCACTGGTTCTTACACTCTAAGTATATAAAGTGACTCATGTTTTATCATTTTAGTGCATTTTAAAGAATTTGGGTTTTGTCCTTCTGACTTAATGTTTCTCATTCATTTGCCACTTTCAACAGCATGTTCAGGTGCCTGAGTTGCTTTAAATTTTCTACTCAGTATTGCAACTGGGAAATGCCAACAGAAGAGTTGCCCTTAACACACCCAAAGCAGAGCAGCCACTGTGGGCTGTGTAAGCACCTGCAGACAGCTCAATTCAAACTGTGCCCAGCTTTCCACTAAAACACATGAGAGACACAATGAATTCCAGGGGCTCAGCTGCAAGGCCAGTCTTGGAGTTGTGGAAACTGTGGGAGCTGCCCAGAATGTTTTTCTCTAGAAGGAATATTATCTATACCTGTTCCAGAGGAGAGCAGGCAGGCACTGTGAGAGGAAAGCTTTGCAGCAGCACCCACTATCTACACCCACACAATGCCCAGCAGCATTTGGCCAACTTATCACCACCTTCAGATTTAGGAAGAAAAGAAATCCACTCACTTTTGTAACTGCTGCTACTTCCTTTCTCACAACCCAGCGGTCCTGTGTGAACTTCCACATCTAGGAATGAAATAAAAGAGGAAAACCTGATAACTGCAGGTAGCAGTGGCTTTACTGAAGTTGTAGCAATGACCCTGTTCAACGATGTTACCACAAAAATGGAACCCCCAATCCTTTCAAGAATGTAGAAGTAAGTGATTCTCAGCCAGGTAGAGGAAAAACATTTTCTGGCTCCTTCTGTCCTCAAACAGCCATGAACACAGGACCAAAAGCTTTGAGAGTCCATGGTGTGCCTTGGCAAACCTGTGACTACAAAAGCTATGAGGAATCTCTTGAACTCAAACTCCATTATCTTAAAAAAAAGCCCAACAAAACAAAACAAAACAAAACAAAAAACCCCACCCACTGCAGTGCTGCTGGGACCCCAGAAGTCACACCTGAGGCTCAGCTTCTCACATACCTCACCATCAGTCTAGAGACACTCTCCATGCTCTTACCCAGGGGCCTGTGGAGGCTGATGACTGCTGCCCTTCAGCAGCACAGAGCCCCTCCAAAGTGCTTGCTCCCTTCTTCCACCCCCATCTCAGCCACTTACAGTTATGGCAAGATGTCCTGTCACACACACTTGTCCCCAGGTAGGGACAGCTGGGTGCTCTGCACAGCAGCTCCTGAGCTCCAAATCCTGAGAGGCAGCTGCTAAGGCAGGCTGACGGGACTTGGGCAGAACACTGCCTCAACATGACCTTTCATTTCTTCCTGTCTCCATTTAAATAGGCTACAGCCTCTTTTAGTCTGTGTGTATTAATAATGTTGTTAAGAATCCAAAATCTCATTACTGACAATTTCTTCCTGCCCTGCGACGTCATCCATGCCTCCTTCTCTCCCATTCAGCTTCTCTCTGCCCACAAACACACAAACCCACCCCACACACTTTAGGGCACAGGAAATTTCTATTTTAAAGCACAAGAGCTCCAAAATATTTTTTGAACTTATTAATTACTTTACACAAATATATCCAGGGAAATAAAGTTCACTTTTTAAGCTAGAACAAATTTCCTCCACAGATGCAATACAGCATTACATACTGTTTTTGAATCTGAAAACCAGACATTTCTCTTTGTCTGAAAGCCAGAAATATTGATCCTTTCTATTTTCTAACATTTTTACTCTTCTTCCTTGTTGTAGAACTAATCAGCAAATTATTTGCCCTTAAAATCAACACAGATCCATTTTTCACAGGTGTATTTGACATAACCCAAATGAAAATAATGTATCTTTTCAACCTAAATGTTAGAACAGTATCCCCTGCTATACTGAACAGAATAATTCTGGTCCCTGAACTTTACACATGACGTGTCACCTAATCTGCTGTGTCCTAAACACTTATGTCACTGGGTCACACCTGAATCCAGGTCTCCATATGGCAGTGTCTTGGGCACACATCAAGAGACCACAAAAAGTCAGTTTCAATCACCATCAGTTTGATCTTACAGTAGTACTGTAATACCCTGACAGTCTCTTGCACAGCATTCTCCTGTTCAGAGCCCAACCTCATGAACAAACTCTGCAAAAACAGTCAGGTCTAACTGAAACAAATGAGAGCTGGGCACTCATCAGATTTGCTCTGGTGGGGCGGAAGCCATAAACAGATTATGAACTTAGGAACCACTTAGGAACCTAATTCTTTCCATGGTTAGTGAAAACAAACACAATGCAGAGGTTGTTCCTTTCCTCTGTGGTTATCTGTGTATTTACAGGACCCGTATTCATTTCAACTTCCATGTGCAGCCACTGCTCACAAAAGGTGCCTGGGAACAAAGTCCTTTCACTGATTAGCAGCCCTGGGGAATAAAGTCCTTTTTAAAGATCAACAGTGCACGCTCAGGGAGCACAAGGCTTACCCACACTGCCCTCCTGAGCCCTCAGTCCTGAGCCCACAGAAACAGAGCTGGAGAAACAAGCACTTTATTATCCAGTCCTGGCTGTTCTGCAAGCCCCACATTGTGGGGGCAATGTGATAGTGGCTCTACAGCATGTGTTAGACAGGGATGAATGCTGCTAATGACAGATGATCTGAACCTGCCAGCCAGGCACAATGTCAGCCTACACCAACACTCCCACGGCAGGCTTGTAACAACACCTTCAGGATTAAAGCACAAACAATTTCCTTGGAGGAAACACCTCAGTGCAGTAGAGCAGAAGAGTTTTGCAATGCTGTGGCCTCTAAGGCAAACTTCACCTGTGTTTTCCTTTAAAAGCAACAAACACTTTTATACTTACAACAAAATCTCTCCCTCTACAGAGCACTTCTGCAGGAACTCCACTATGGGGACTAGAAGTATCTTTTGGGTAGAGGACATCACTGTTAATTAAAAAGGAAGAGGAATTAGTTACTAGGTACTCAGAAAAATGGCATTAGTGAAGATTAACATAACAAACATGCCCTCCCTGTTCTGCAGTTAAATTATACCTTTATCCAAAGCGTGGTTTTCATGAAAGGCATTAATATTGGTGTAATTACACCACTGCAATTACACCAGTGCAGAAAGGCTTAGACCAGCAAAGCACAGCCTTGTGGGCAAGCAGGTGTGTGCAACACAGCTACAAGCTCTGCTTTGTTCTTGCAAAGCCTACCCTGTCTTGGATCTGTGTAAACAAGACCAGAGTGATCCTAAGAAGTGCTTAGGCTAACCTGGTATGCAGCCTTGAAGGCAGCATTTAGCCAAAATGCTGATGTACAGGCAAAAGAGTTTTTTATTTCCTTCCCAGCAATCAAGGGTTTAACACAACAATATTACAAAATGTCATATTCAAACCAACAGCCCCAAGACCAACATTACTCTGTGTCCTTGTCTGCTTTCAGGGCCAGCTGATGACATGTGTTACCAGGCTCTCCAAAGCCCCACAGCAACTCAGGTTCATGATCTTGATCCTCCCAGGCCAAATAAATGGGTCCCCACTCTGTTCAAAGCTCTGATGTGTGCTGCTCTGTTCCTAAACACCACATGCACTACAGATCCACACACCCTCCTCAGACTAGTACCAAAGAATCAGTTATAATCTAAAAACAATCTGAATGCTAATATACTGTCTTTTAACTTGCTCCCAGCTTGCTCCTGTAACAGCTGGAAGGACAGCAGGGTTGCTGTAAAAGCTGCTCACATTGTTAATACAGGCCTGTACCACAATAGCTGAAACACCCTGCTGGCACACTTGGACTGGGAGCTGATGCCATTCATCTTAACACAGCTATTCCAGATTGTAATTCTCTGCATGCAGGGCTCCACCCAGGTAAAAAAATCACACTGCATTTTAGACTTCAATTCCCAATAGGATGCTCTATCCTATTAAACAGGAAGATGATACAGACTCCAATTCATGTGCTACACTCAGTACCCCCACGCTTGATTTATTAAGCGAGTAATGCCTTCTAGAGGGTAGTTTTCAGCTGACAAGAGCAGCATCCACTGATGAACAGCAAGGGGACTGCACAGAGATCCTTACAGGACTGAATTTTGCTAAGAAATACTATAGCTGACATTGGTTTCATTTCCTGTGTCTCTATTTGACGCTGATCTCTGGAAGGATTCAGAACAGCTCTCTCACAAAAGAATGTGAGTGCAGACAACATCAAAAACCTGTCATAACTCAGATGCAAACAACAGATTACACCACTGCTCAGCCATAATCCCACCTGGGACCTGTACTGAGGCTTTATCCTTTCACAGCAACCCTCTGGATATGGAATAGCTGACTGCACTGAGACACAGACAATAAGAAACCAAAGGTTTGCAGAGCTGGGAGTGCGGGTGTTTTGGGCTGCGAGGACGGGCACACAAAGCCCGCGATGCCGGCACATTCCCAGCGCGATGCCGGCGCATTCCCGGCACGATCCCGGCACATTCCCGGTGAGATGCCGGCACATTCCTGGCGCGATCCCGGTGAGATGCCGGCACATTCCCGGTGAGATGCCGGCACATTCCCGGCGAGATGCCGGCACATTCCCGGCGCGATGCCGGCACATTCCCGGTGAGATGCCGGCACATTCCCGGCGCGATGCCGGCACATTCCCGGCGAGATGCCGGCACATTCCCGGTGCGATGCCGGCACATTCCCGGTGAGATCCCGGCACATTCCCGGCGCGATGCCCGCACATTCCCGGTGCGATGCCAGGACAAAGCCGGGCCGTACCTCTTCACCACCCAGTTTCCCTGGACCAGCAGCGCCACCTGCTGCACGCAGCGCAGCACGGCCGTGGGGTCCGTGCCCGAGCCCAGCAGACTCATCAGGTTGGCGAACGGCATCACCTTCACTGCAAGGCAAACACAGCGTCACACACACAGCCCACGCACCCCGCAGCGGGGATCCAGCCTGTGCACGGGCAGGGATTTATCTTGGGAAAAGAAATAAAGCCTAGGTTTTACTCAGTTTCCCCCCTGTGCTACAGGCATCATCTTTCTGGAAGTATCTGCTAGCGCCACATCAAAGTTGACTGGCTGAACTGGCCACAAATTAATGTATTAATAAAATAATAATTAAAAAAAAACAATCTATGCCTTTGGCAATATCTGTAAGCAGAGATACTTGACAAGGCAGGACGGTCCTGAGGCAAAATCCTTAGGATTTGCTCTCATTACAGAATAACTCTGAAGAGACAAAATAAAATTCCTAGGTGACACTCATGAAAGTACGTATCATTAAAAACTTCCCAGAAAATGCCAAAGTGCAGGCTGTACCCACTCAGACCCTACATTCCAGGAGATTCCTGCTGAAATAAGTGTATCCAGAAAGCTGTCATCAAATTAGAAATTTTTCTAAGAGTAAATTGACTGCAAATATATCAGCAGTCAGATCAGCTGTCATTGCTCTTCTTAAGGAAAGGCTTGGGTTTTAGATTCTTCAGAGAACCAGAGAGCCAGACAGTCTGTCTGGTGGGGTGACAGAACTGGTAATACTGGGGAAGGCACCTTATCTGAGGCAACCAGAAGTCACAAAGTGAAGTGCAAATGTATTACAAAAGCTACAAACCATTCTTCATCAGGATCTTGATCTGATCAGCAAGGGGTAAAGTTCTCAGCTGGGCCATAGAAAGCACATTGCTTGGAGCCATTGGTTTGTCACTGCAGATAAACAAACAGATTTGCAGCCCATGAAGAAGAGTATCCAGCCAATGTGGACTTTGAACACGATCTACAAACACTTACTTCTCTTCCTCTACGCTTGGAGGCATCAGCATCATTAAATATTCACTACAAGAAAAAGAAACACATTCTTTAAAATGCTTGTCTTGGGACTTGCCAGGTTTAAGTGATTTCTCACTTAGAGTAAACCTGCTTGTGTGAATCCACAAAACAAACATCAGCCTGAAGAGCTCTCTCTCCCTTCCACTCCCATCTGCTCAGAACTAGTAAAAGCTACTGACATTCATCTGCCCACAGAGAAGGTATGAAATAAATGTGAGGCAGAATCCCAACTCTTCTGTGCAGCAGAGGTGTCCAAACAGAGGATCTGCATGAGGAAATGTATTAAACACAGGTGCTCTGACAGCAGTCAGCAGGGTCATGTGAAACCCCACAGAGAATGAGGCCAGCAACAAGCAAAGTTTCTGTCCCACCCAGGCAATTACCAGTGTCTGTGAGAAAGAATCTGACCCAAAGGACCCTTCAGAATGCTTATCACTGATCCACTGATGCTAAATGTTAAGAAAAACATGCTCACACCATTAACCAGAGTCAGATTCTGCCACTTCACTATTACTTGGGCCATGGCTGTCTCAGATGACAGGGAAGCACTGACTGCATTGTAGAAGGCTCCTGTAGGGCTGCAGCCACCAAGAAACAGGCACAAACACCTTTCAAGTAGTTTCAGTTGTCCCCGCAAATCACAAAGGGAAGTTTTATAAGAATCGCTAACAATAGAAGTTATTGATTTTAGAGTATTAATTTATATTAACTAGAAGAAGCTTTTGTTTTCATTTTCCTTTGCAGTATTCACAGTCCAGATAATGTAGGGTTGTGATAACGTACAATAAGCTACAACCCTGTGTAAAAACAAGAGGTTTTAATCTCAAGGGTATAGGGAAACAAAGAAAGCAACCTCAATAAGATGAAAGCTAGTTTGTTTCTGTATTTTTTGTAAACAATTCAACTTTTATCATGAATAGGATTTTCAAAGAGCAGATTTTTAAAGAATATACTTGCTTATTACTCTGAAAACAATCCCAACTAATTAATGACATTTCTGTAGGAAATCACCAAACCATTACCTGGGAGATTTAATTAATTCTGTGTTTTCAGCAAGGCCATGACCTTGACTAAATAAATACTGGCGCTCGTGTTCAGAACGGCTATCCTGGAGATAGGGAAAAAACAGGAGTCATTATCACATACTGAAAACCTACAGAATGCCTGAGAGCTGGACTTCTCATTCCAAACTATGACCACCCTGTCATCACTACACCATTCAGGTGTTCCACCTCGCTGACTGATGTTCTGCTTTCACTTGCTTGTACAATGCTCATGTGATGTGGGAACATTTCCGTTGCTGTGCCTTCGAAACCTCCTGACAGACATGCCCAAGTCAGCCAAACAGGAGTTCTCACACCTGACTGAATGGGTTTCCCAAGTCTTTCAAAAAGTCCAAATCATAATCCAAGACCTGAGTGATTCTTACACTCCTTTATATTTATCCAGCTCTCAGATTTAAAGTGTGGAGACCCGGAAGCATTATCCAGCAGAGGAGATACAGAGCACTGCAGGGTCTGTTCCAGACCTCTTCTTCTTCATTATGTTTTGATGATTCCCTGATTCCCATGGGCCCAGATTTAAAAAGAGCTCTGGACTTGGCTGAGCCTTCAGGCAGCCTCATCAGCAGCCAGCACACACCCACCTTCAAGCCATAATAATGCAGGTGAACCCAGTGCTCCTCTGCTTGTCTCTTCTGCAGGAACTCATAGGACTGAACACGTCGCTGCCGAGCTTGTTCCGTCTCAGGGCGCGAGAATCGGACCTGGAAGATTTGGGCATCATTAAATACAGCCCTAAATCCCTTAGAATAAACACACCTGCATTATTGATTTGTTGTAACAAGCTAGGGGCCCTAGCTCCAATGAATCACCCCTTGCTCTCAGTGCCATCTTTATGCCTGTACAGCAAAGGCAGGTCCACCTGGCCTCCCCCTCCCAAGCCCAGGGTCAGCAGGACTAGCAGAGGTTTGCTGTCCTTTCATTTGGCTCTGAATTGTCAAGCTTTCTTGTGAACTGTTGCCTGAACCAGCATAAAAAGGAAAATGTGGACATACAGTAATTTGCTTAACATCATCTTCAGCTTCATCCTGGGATGAATCACCACCTGCCAGAAAACACAAAAATAAACACACCACTGCAGTGAAAGAGCCAGAGCCAGTCTCGGGGCCCATGAAGGAAGAAAGCACACTGAGAACTCCATATCCAAGGCTTCAATCCCAGCTTGCCAAACAGTGCCACGTGTAACAGCACCACACTGCTCCTGTGATAGCACACCCTGGTGCCATGACCTTTCCAGTGGCAGTGGTGACACAGTCCCCACCACTACCCTTTGTCACTGCCCAGCACCTCCTGTCCCTCTGGCAATTCCCCACACTGTGTCCATAAAAGCCTTTAGGTAAAAACACCAAAATCAGTGAACCAATCTGAGAAATGGCTTAATAATGACTGTGCTGTTAGAATAAACACCTTCGGAACAGAATGACTCTTATCAGTCACATTATAAAGAGAACTTGTATCTCAACTCCCCAAAGAAAACACAACGGTGGAGAATTTACCTTCATTAGCAGCTTCTCTTTCTCTGTGTTTTGCATCAGCCTTGTCCAAGTAGGTGAAGCTTGGCCTCAGCTGAAGAATTCCATGTAGTGGAGTCAAGTGAAGTTCACCTGAAAAAGGAAATTAATGTTGGTTAAAATTGATTTTTTCCACTGCACAAGGACACAACTTTTCATTATTTCCCTGTCTCTGTAAAGCCACAGCTTCAACTGAGCATAAATATTTAATACAGCAAAACGTAAAAAGGGATTGAAGTGAAAAACTCATCCAGTGCTCAGGATTTCAAGGGAATATGAAAGACAAAGATCTATTTCTGTTATTTTGCCTTTTGTGTTGAAACCAGATCTTGTAGAGAGCCACATTCTAGCTCAGGCCTAACCCATAGACCAAAACTCTGTGATGGCCTGGGCAGCCCAGAGAGGGACAAAAAGTGTTGAACAGGAAAATGAGACAAAAGAAAGCAATATAAATAATAATGATGAATTCATGCTACAAATGTGTATTATTTCAGGCCACCATGAACTGTTAAGATTCTAGAGGCATCTACAAACCCAGGGTGTTCTTATATGATATTTACAATTTTGCTAGACCTACTCAGGGACTCTTGGGACATTGATAAGGGAAAATTTTCCTTTCTTTAAAGACCCATCAGTCAATTAAAATATAGACCAAAAAAAAAAAAAAAAGATCAAATAGGTCTTATCTTAACACTGAAATGAGTATGTTTCACTGATGTGAGGGTTAAGCAAAAGAAACTTACCTTTTTTATAAACAGCAGCTGCATAGCGGGAAACATTACTGGCAGCTTGGGAAGAGCAGAAAGTTTGCTTGTCCATCAGCTTCCTGTAGACAGAGGAGGGCAGTGAGATGGCATTCCACAGACAATGCGGCATGCAGGTGCCAAAGGTCTGAAAACACCAATTCTCAAAAGGGACACCCAACAACTGCAGCAGATAAATATCCATCACTTCTGTCTGCAAATCTGAATCCATGATGCACCCCAAAAAATGTAGGTTATTCCCAAGAATACTTCCTATAGAACAGTGTCCAAAGCAACCCCTGTAACTGTACAGTCACTGATGGACACAGAGATATCTGTGCTCACCCCAAAAAGGAAAGGAAGGCAAAGAGGACACCTACGAGGAATAGGTGCTTGTCTCATCTGTACACGTGCCATCCACATTGAGAGCAATCTGCTCTCCCTTGCTGCGACAGTAGTTAGGATTCAGAGTATCAATGGCCATTTCAAGTTCAACCTAAAGAACATCAGAGGAAGGACAGCTAATTACCATGGCACAACCCCAAACATATTGATTAAAACCCAACCCCACACTTTCTAACATTTCCACAGGTTTACAGCAAATTTAAGCACATAAGCAGCATCACTCAAATCCACAGGGCAAATCTCACACAGAGCTGAGCAGCACATAGATGGGTTTGGTACAATGAAGTCATTTAAACAACAAGATGGAGATACATAAAGTCCCATGTAAATGAATGGGAACAGAAAAAGCAGAGTTCTTTAGCCAGTCCTGAAATACACGTTCACTTTGCTGGATACCTTCCATGACACTATCAGTCTGAATCACTTATCAGTACAGATCAGGTGCACAAGCAACCTCCTTCAAGCCTCCCCATCACCAAGGAACCATTCACAATCTCTCATAAGATGCATTTCCTTCTAGTTGGGCTACCAAGAATACAAAGCAACTCTGTCCTATTCAGAGGCAAAGGCCTCAATTCTGCTAATTTGAGACTGCAGCATTTGGCACTGACTTCAGTTACTCCTGACTTGCACTTGTCAGAGCACTGTAACAAGCTCCATGCCTTTAGTTACAAGGAGAACTATTCCCCCCCACTTCAACTTTAAATTTCAGACAAATGTCCAAAAATAAGAATTCTCCTGCATAATATTTCTATTTATATACTATGACAATACAGTACATATTCTTCCTCAGGGTGTATCAAAGCTCTTATAAATTTGTGTATTGTAGCTAGTGTCTTATTTTTTCCTTCCCTTTATGTTATTCATAAACTGAATAGTTTCAAGTCCCTGAATGAGACAGCATATTTACAAAGGTCTGCATTTACAGTGCAAATGTTTGCTGAATTTAATAAAACACTTCCTGAACACAACATGCATCCTAACTCCAAAGTTCACCAAAGCCCTTCCCTTAACCATTTCCCAGAACCAAATTCTAGTAACACAGAGATCTACTGCTGCAGTTTTTAAATAAGGCATTGTAAAGTAACAGCCAGAGTTCTGGGATACATTTGCAAACAAGTGCAATGATTGTGGCTTTGGCTATACTTTACCTGTACTGCCCCAGTGATTTCAAAAGGACTCCTGATGATTTCACTGCCAGGCAAGAGAGAAATCAAGACTTGCACTGACAGTGAAACACAGAGCATGGCTCCAAGGCTCAATCCCTCTTCAGCCCTTCTCTGAATACTGTAAAAACCTTTTCAGTCAAGCTCTGTTCACACAAACATCCACAGACTGAATCACCATTAGTAACTACATTTCCCTGAGTGATTCTGTTTTCTATTAAAATAGTGGCTTTCCCACCATGATTTATAAACTACTTTTATTCTAAACTCTGCCTTACAGACATAGTAAAAGACTCTTCATACCTTCAAGCAGAGACCTGGTCCTGCAAGTAGCTGCATGGTTAGAACAGCTCAACAGCACAATGTGCTTTTCTTAGGTACATTCTGCACATCATAAAAAAACTTTTACAGACAGGACTCAAATGATGACCAACCTTTTGCTGCTTTGGTTTTATCTTCGCTGATAAATGTGTAACATCATCGTAGGTCATGGAAGCTGGGCGAATGGGATACTGGAAAACAGATCATTTCATACACCCTCCTCTTTTAAGGATCAAAGAATTTCACAGAAATTAACTCTGTTTCCCCTGTCCCTCACACGCAGATCCACTTGCCAGATCTCAGAGACAAGACACCAAGAAAAGAAATTAATTGACTGATTTGTGAGTCATCAGGGGATTTGGGAGCATGACCTAGAAAAAGTCTGTTGTTCTCCTCCCAGCCCTTGTCACTTCACAACCCCGTTCCTGCCCCTCACACACCACAATAACCTGTAACACAGGAAAATAATCCCACACATTAGTCCAGCAGAAAAATAAAACCTTATCCCTCAGCATGAACTCTCTGTAGAGTTATTAGAAGGAAAACATCTGTGGGTTTACACAAGTAAGTGTTAGCTTAGAAAGTACAGGCTGATGAGGAGAGCAGACCCAGGTTAAGCCACACAGGCTTCTCTTCTGAGCCCTCTGGGAATGCTGAGAGGACAGTGTGGTACCCCAGTGAAATCTCCCAGCCACAGCAGCATCCTGCTACAGCTGCCAGGTCTCCAGCAGTCCCACAGGCCCCATCACCAACCAGCCCTCACTCCTGACTCCAAACTGAGACCCAAACAGGTTCTCTATATCCATAGATCTATATCTAGATCTTGGCAGACTGAAGCATTAAGGAAAGTTATGCTCATTGCATTTATTTTAAACAAACTATCACTGCATAAAAGCTAACTGAAATACCTGAAACAGATAGAGCTTCTCCAGTAGACTTCTGGCCAGATACACGTCAATCTAAAAAGCAAAACAAATAACTTTCATCAGATGCCAACTGTAATAAAAGTATAACCCTTAGAGCTCAAATACTGACATCAGCTTTTGATTATGAGCTCTAATATAAAATAGATTCGTGACTCTCCTTTCAAAAGTTTCCTCTCTGCTGACTTTGACACGAAATTCTGCAGCTGGCCTTTTTAAAAACCAAACCTAAAAATCCCACTACAAAGAGGCAGCAGACAGTGGCTATAGCTGTGTTTTTTCTCTCTAAGAAAACCTGGCAAACAAACATGAAAAGAGGAATTTTTTTCCTCCAAGGGTCTGAAGCAAATCTGTTATCACAATTATAGAAAGAGGAGGAAGTTCTTACTTTGGCAGCATGACTGAAAGGTAAGTTTGTTACTGGTATTTTGGCATAAAATCTTTCTAAATTAGACAAGAGACACCCCCATCCTCAGTCTGGTTCAATACTTGCATTTGGCCATCAGAACTGAAAATGCACAGATGTTTCATAAGTAGGACATATGGAAGCTGCCATTTTAGATACACTCCTGACAACTGACACTCCTTTTCTCATGGCTTTTCACCTTCTATGGACTTGCCCTTCCTTGTACTTCTGGTGTGTAAATTTAGGTATCAAGTGACAAGACACTGTGGCTACTTCTTGGGACACAGCAGTCCTTTAAAGAAGTCTCAGAACACAACTCCTTACTTCAGCAAAAGGCATGAACACTGCAGATTCATGTTTAACAGGTATAAACTCATCACATTTTTCAGCTCCCAGAGACATGCAATGGAGTTCACTGGAAGCACTCAATTTGGTAGAACCAAATTCCCCACTTCTCTTCTGCCATGGACAGATTACAAAGGGCGAAAAACCTGAGCTGCATCTGCCAACACAGACAAGACTATTCTATTAAAACAGATACCATGAGCCACATACTTGGCCCACGCAATATAATTCTTTTTACAGAGCCAGCCATTGGTTGTAAGACAATCACTGATGTTGATGACACATTGTTTCAGCAACATAGGAACACTGGGAACTGTAGTAATAAAAATAACAAAAAATTCTCATGCACAATCACTGCTGCCACAATGCACTTTTACCTCTTGTATAATTGGATCATCTTCTTCATTTGCCATGCTAGGATAAAACAAAGCTTTTTCTTGGCTTATTCCTTGGCACAACCTGAAAGGAAAGAGAAATGTCATATGAATCATTTCATCTGTGTCACATACCACATGCAGCCTGGAGTATTGTTCAAGTTTACTTGGCTCCTTTCAGTGATAATCTGTTTAGTCTGTATTTTGAAGGAATGTATGTGTTTGCATGAACAGGTCCCTAACACTCAACAACCTTGACCAAAGGCCACAAAGTTATAGAGAAAAGTGAATGTCTCAAAAATAGGTGAACTGCTGTAACTTCTGTAGAAGCTGCAGTTATTAAAAAAGCCCTGAACCAGAGCCCTGGGGAGGGAAAGACAGCCTTTTGCATTTGCATAAAGTGTATCTCTTATACCCTGTGTAACAGTAACACACAGGTAGCAGCCGTTTTCCAGCCACAACTGGCCCTGCAGGCTGACTGTCTCGCATATTCCAGTCTGGGAATATCCTGACTTTGATTTCATGCCCCTCACAAGCTGCAGCCTTGTCTCCTGACCTGCCACTCTTCAGACTGTACTGCTAAACTCCAGAACACACTGCTCAGCCTTCCCTGGCATCCTCTGAAACCAGTAGGACAGCAGATTTTTCTTCATAACCACTCCAATGAAAATAAGACTCTGATATTAACTGAGGACTGGATACTCTGGAACAAAAGTTCATTATGTTCAATCCAGTGTTGGAGTCAGTGTCATGCCTGGTTCAGACCTCTGAATAAAAAATGATCTCTCAGCTAAAGCAACAATAGTTTTTCCCTGCTGAAATCAAACAAAAGGATTTACAAATTATTTGGGATGCCACTGCAACAATGTTAAGACACTGTTTATCAGCCGATACTGGTCAAGATAGGCATAAAAAAATAAGACCTTTCACAAACTGACCCAGGAAAATTTTAGCAACAAAGATGATCAGGCAAAGAAACAAGATCTGTGTTCAGGAACTCTCCCTCACTGTCCTTACTCCTTGAGGACAGCTTGCTTCTTTCCTGGATCTCCTATGGAGGAAGAGAAAGAGAAAGCAGCAGCATCCAGGATCAACTGGATGGATGAAACCGAGCAGTTGGAAAAGAAGGAACCCAGCATCCTTGTTACATCTAGGACAATGGCTTTTTTTTCAAATACTCAAGCCACCGCACAATTTAGGCAGCTCAGTATATTTCAGCTGACATACAGGCTTCTAAAATATCACATTAATGTACACACACTTATCTAGGAAACCTTTCAGAGAGGCTGGACATTCTGGATATGAGTGTTAATAACATCCGCTCAGGCTTACAGTGTTTCTGCCATTCCACCTAGAAATCTGATTCCATATTTTTTACTTACAGACTCTACTATTAAAAAAGTGCCCCTCCCAGTACTGAGCTGGCATTTTCCACTTCTTTATGCACCAGCATATTCCAGGGTCTTTGTACCATGCATATGTATTTGAAAATGTATTACTATGTCTTTCAGATTCCTATCTGAACTGATTTTGTAGCAATGCAAAACACCTTCACAGCAAAAAGTCAGTACCTTAACCACAGGCTGGGCTGTGAGCAAAACCCTGAGTGTGATATCAGACTGATATCAGTGTTTGCTGTGAGCAGGCACCCACTTCTTCCCAGAAATACTCACGAATATGTTTTAAAGAAATGAGATTTATCAGTTCAATTTTTGCTTGCCCTGCTGACATTCCCTGGGTGTCCCAACACCTGACAGCTCTGCAGACATGGAACAATTGCAGTTTGCTCTCAGCACAGAACTGAGGATGGGAGGATGCCCAAGATGTGTGAGGACATGTGGTAACACCCAAAAGGTGGGACACTTGGGTCCAAACCCTCCTTCCTCACAGCCCTGAGAGATCTGGGAACCACCCTTCCCTTCCTGACAACCTGCATGCCAAGTATCTGCCAGGCTTGCTCTCTCTCTTCTGAGAAAGTTATTTCTCTTTTGAGAACAGAAATTAAGATTCCCTGGGCTAAGGAGGGACGGAGAAACTCAGCCTCAAGGACCTGCTCTCCAGACCTCACTGAATGCTGCTTATGCAATTATACACAAAATCTCTTTGTGAATCCACCTGTCACTACTCAGGGAAACTGCTGTATTACAGAAATTACATTTTTTCTTAACCTTGTAAAGACAAAGCATGACTACAGATCCTTTTACTGGAAAGTGAGACTGGCACATCTATAAATAGGAAGCAGTGTGTCCCAACACAAAGTATAATACTCATGTAACTGGAAGAAATCCTCTGAATCAGAATGAAGGCATGCAGACACAACCCTATGTCTGATACATATACATATATAGAGTGGTGGGAATTTCCACATTTCCATATAAATATATTTATGATACCACAAGAGTTACAGAATGGAATCAAACACTAAGAGACAGCAAACATGGTCAGCAGGTTCAAGCTTCTTTAGGTAAAACTGTTTTCTTTTAAGAGGAACTTTCCTTTAAGGCGCAAATCAAAGTATAATGTGAGTTATTAGCTTGCAGAAGGGCATATAAAGATACAAATCTTCTCATTTCTCCTGAAAAGTGACCAATGCAAGGACCAATCCATGAAACTGCTCATTAGCTGCCCATAACACCATCGATTTAGAACCAATGAAGAAAAATGCTGTGGTTAAAGAACTGTAAAAATCAGTGATGAAGCGACTGAACCCTGCATCTAACTCTGAGCTTAGAAGGGCATTTGAGTATCAGATTTAATTTTATTCTATTACTAAAGACTTAAATGTAACTGCAAGAAGGTAACTTGCAAACCTGCACATCATTTGACACACAGATTTTTAGTTGGGCCTGCAAGAAATGCTACAGTATTTCATTTTTACCTAAATTTGTCAGTAACAAAGTGCTAACACTGAAACCTGAAATACTCTTCATATAATCATGTAGTGCCAAGGAAAGGTCAAGAATTCCTGCTGCATCAGAGCCTGAGAGTGGGAAAAGTGCCATCTCCTGAATCACTACCACAACTAACTCTGGCACCCGGACTCCTCCAGAAGGGGCTCTCAGCAACCCTCTCACTCAGGGTGGCCCATGGCACACAGTAAAATGGAAGCTGCAAAAAGAAGCTGAAGCACCTTCCATACACTTATGATAATTATAATTTTGACCCAATTACTTGCTTCATTTTCTCCTCGTCTGCAAGCAGCTTTGCACAGTCATCTTTTGGCAGTGAACCCAAGGGGGCTCCTCTGCACCAGGACCTCTGTCTAGAGGTGATGCCACCGAAGCAAACCTTCGGGGTTTAACGGATCATGCATCAAGGTTTATGATTTAACAGATTATACATCAAGCATAAACCTTTCTTTACCACCTCAACACTGGTGTAGCGCAGGATGCGCCAGGCCTGTGCTGCCGGGGCAGGGCAGGGGTCACTCCGCCGCCGTGTGACCCTCCCGGGGCAGGTGGCGGTGCCCGTGCCGTGCTCCCCGCGGGCAGCGCTCCCCGCCGGACGCGGCTCCCGCCCTCTCCTGACACAGCAGCCTGGCAGCGCAGGGCTGCGGGGAAAGGGGCCCGGCGGAGAGGCCACAGCGAGCCGCCCAACCCGCCCTGACCGCGGGCACGAAGCGAATCCCCCCGGGCGGGTGGCTGGGCTGGGCTGCAGCCCCGCAGAGCCGGTGCCAGGCAAGGGCAGCCGCTGCACTTCGGGGCGGGTGCGCTGCGCCCTTCCCAGGTGGGAGGCGCGAGGCTGCGG
>VZTZ01010930.1:106788-139681 GCA_013400955.1 Drymodes brunneopygia | reverse complement strand
TACTGGCAGCGGTGGGATTCGAACCCACGCCCCCGAAGAGACTGGAGCCTTAATCCAGCGCCTTAGACCGCTCGGCCACGCTACCACTGCGAGAAAGTGTTCTTTCAGTCGCATCTTCACTCCAGACAAGCTTTTCCCCCTTTCCCGCAACTCTCCATCCCTAACAACCGTTCTTCCCACACCCCTTCTACCCAAAAAATAAAACGCGGGGAGGTCCTTTTCAGCCCGTTTCCAAGCAGTGGCACTCGCAGCGGAGCGATGCACCCAGGGACGGACGGGCGGGAGAGCTTAGCCCGAGCCCTCCGCGCCGCGCCCGCTGCCACGTGGATGCCAGGGAGCATCCGATACCGCCTGCGCGGTACGTGTGGCATCGCCGGGGCACTCCCTCTGAAAGCCTAAAAAAAGTTCTACAAATTTAATTTTCCCTTCTAAAGCCACAACTCAGTGCATTTGCAAAGCCGAAAGTCAGCAGTTTATGAGTGGGGGGGTTGTTCCTCTGCCTGTAGAACCAGCACGGCAGCACTCAGTACGCTCGTGCAAAGGGGTGGTAGCACACCTCTGCTGCTGGTGCTCTACGGACGTATCCCGGGGAGTCTCTGGCCGCATTTTACCTGAAAGTCTGCTAAGTTTTCTTAAAGAATTAATGTTATTTTCACCAGTTAATTACAACTGAAGGGTTGTATTTGGAGAAAAATTCCAGCTTCTGTAGGGTAAGGCTACAAAGCCTTAATGCAGCTTGATTTAATTCTGTCCTTAAGGCAGTTCACGTAAATAGGATAGAGAAAATAAACCTGCTGGAGCCTTGCTGACAGCATCATAAAACCCTTTCCCCTGGCTCCTCCCACAGCCTGTCCCTGCAGCACCCGGCAGGGCCAGCTCTCTTTCCAAGGAGTTGCTGAACAGGGAATCATGGAATGGTTTGGTTGGGGCTGGAAGTGTCTTTTAAATGTCTGATAGTTCAACCCCCTTGCAGTGAGCAGGGACATCTTCAACCAGGTCAGGTAGCTCAGAGCCTCATCCAACCTGACCTCGAATGTTTTTAGGGATAAGGCGTCCACCACTTCTCTGAGCAACCTGTGTTGGTGTTTCACCACCCTCATTGTGAGAGGCTGCAGCATTGCAGAGTCCTGCTAAAAATTTCATTCACTGCCTACAAGTACTGAGGAATAACAGCACACACATGTACACATGAATAAACTCCTCCAGTGCTGCTGCAGTATCATACCCTCAGTTCAGTGCCTTTTCAGGATGTAGGGTTTTTTAAGAACAGAGGGAGCTGACTGCAGAACAGCAGGAGAGGCTCAGGGAGGAGAGAAGGCAGGTAGACCTGAATTGGCTTCACAGAGCAAATCAACTACAGCCTGCTCAGGCAGAAAACTTTAGGCAAAGAGTCAGATCTAGCAGTCTCCCAGCATGTGTATCTGTGTGTGCATGCAGGGGGCTGCATGGAACACTCACTACAAACAGTTCCTGACTGCATGGGCTGCCCAGCCCCACAGGTCCTTTTGCCCAGGCAGTGCAAGGTACCAACACCCTCCTGAAAAGTGCTTTTCTGCCCTGTCACAGCTGAGCTCAGCCTCTGTCCCTGAAATGTTTCTGTTCCTGGCCACAGAGACATTTCTCCTGTGCACCAAAGGAATTGTGCCCAAGATTATTCACATCAGCCATGTGTGACACAGATGGGGTAAGAGCACAGGCTGTCCCTCGGGGGTGGCAGTTGGGTCACCAGTTTTTTCATTTCACCTGTGCAACACCAGTTATAATTACAGGACCCTTTCTAAATTAAGAAAGAATTAATGTAGAATTAACACAAGCTACCAGCCTCATTTCATTGTTTTCCTGGCACAGGAATTAGCCAGAGAATAGCAAGGACCCAACATTTGTATCAAACACTTTAAGGGCCAGGGCCAAGGGTTACAAACCCCTGAGCTATCCCCACACAGGAGTCAGGTCCATCAGCAGGAGCAAATGAGAGACATCCCTGAACTTAAACCTGAAAATACCATGACTCACCTCTGACAGAACTGCCCTGCAGCCACATTCTGAGATGTTCAAATGAAATTCTGCCTGTTCAAATGAAATTCAAACGAGAAGTCCTGATTTGACCCACTGTAACTACACCTGGCTCTGACAGCACTCATTCTACTCTGAGTGAAATTACATCTGTTGGGAAGAGAGTGAGATTCAAATCAGTCCCATGGACCAGTAACTAACAAACAGGCAATATTCTTCTTTACACTTGATCAGCTGTGAGAGTTTGCTGTCTCCATGGTTTCTGAAGAATGCTATTCTTATTTTGTTACACTTGCCAAACACTCCATCTCTGTGACAGCAGCAATATCTAAAAATTATACAGGCTATAAACCTATAGCAGTGCCAAATTTCAACATTTTTCATCTTGGTGATTCTACAGTGCAGATGCCCAGATGGTGCTTTTTTGTTAGGAAATCCTGCTATTTCACAGTGCCTTTGCTAGAGGATAATTTCACATTGTTTAAACTACACAGGTATGAGAAGTTCCACCTATCTAAATAAAGCAATAAAAAAGCAACAGCAAGAGCTCCCTTTCTAACAATTTGAAAGGGCCTGTATCAAACAGATTACTCTGACACAGAATGGGAAATAAATCATAGCAAGATGACAGTGTATCATTAGATGTTGTATCCAGGACAAAAATTTCTCCCACCTCAAATCACAGAGCCCAGGAATTTCCAGCCCATTCTCAGGACTAAACAAAAGCTAAAGGCATAGGAAGGCCTCTGTAGCATCCTGCAATGAGCCCTCCTGCCCTTATATTTTATCCTCCATTGGTTACAGACACCCCAAGTATAAAAAAATGCAAATCAGAGCACACCAACCATTTTGTTTTCTGGAGGAAAATAGATTTTGTTGGTACACATTTAAAAATTTCCTCTCAGTTAGTTACTTCTGACTGTTGAAAGGGAATGAAATCAGGAATGGAATAATGCAAACAACAGAGCAGATTTCTGGAAGCTTGCAATAGTAGGGTTGAATTTTGGCATGTTATAAAGAAAACAACAACAACAAAAAACCAAACCAAAAGCAAATGCCCACGAATGCCCAGAAGCAATGAGTAGAACTCTATTGAGAAAACTGACAAAAAGAGCAGTTTTGTTGACTAGCCAGAATGAACCCAGACAAAGTGAATGAGAGGGCTAAGTGACACAGGCAAGCACTATTTGCTTGCCTGACACACAAACAAAGGCTTCCATCTCACTGTCCTTACCCAAGCAATATTCCCACTGGCATCAAGAAACACTGAACCCGGGTAAGTTCTGGCAGGCTGAGCCTCAGATTTATTTTCACATTTTTAAAAAATACAGATTTTTATTTATTCATTGTGAATAGATTAAAAATACAGCATATAGCAATATCATTGCAAAAGTCTTTAAAATATACAGGTTTTCCCTTCAAAAGAACGTCACAGAATAAGTTGTGAATATTTCTGTAAACAATTTCCATTTTCATATTATTGACAGTCCCATTTATTGTATAGCTAAATCATATGATACACCTTAGGACAGAAGGTAGTCTTCATCACTAAGAAGCAGTATTTGCAAACAAAGAATTAACCACAATTATTTTTGCACTGAGTTGTGTGCACGTTTACATACCAGATCTACACAGAGCTGTCAGCAACTTCAGCAACTACTGAATTTAGCAAATTAAACTACACCAAAAAGTGTCAATAATTACACTCTACATCCTTTGCATGCACATTTTTGACAGGCACTTTCAATCTCCTCCCTACATGGTTAGTGGTGTTGTCACACATGCTTCCTTCTCAAGGAAAACCTCAAAGATTTGGCATCAACACCTTATGAGGGAAACAAATCCTTTTGTCTGTATTTGCTATAGTCCCTACACTGTATAGGTTCTGCACAGAACAGACTATTCAACTGTCCTCAGAGGCTTCACCTTTCATTGACAGCTGATACCTTAATGACTGAAATAGCAATAAAGGTCACATCCCAGAGAGGCTTTAGGCAGAACTTTTGATAGGCACTGAAAACATTCATCTGAATTGCAGTCATCTGGTTGTATTTCAGCATGTTAGGTACAAAAAACATTAGGTCCAAAAATAAGGTCATTTTAGTACCTCACTACCTAAGACCAACTGAGATTTAGAAATGAGACATTCCTCCAACAACAGGTGAAGAGCTTTGCCTTCACTCTCAAAACAAAACAAAAAAGAAAAAGGCCATGGGCACTACTTTCCCACAACCCCCGTAATCTACAGCAAAAAGACGTTGCCATGTGTCGCAAGGCTGCTCACAGCTACAACTGCCTGGTGGTTACAGCACCAGCCAGAAGCACAACATCCAAGGGTAACTTTCCCTTCCCTCCTAGAAAGGATTCAAATCCTCCCACCTCACTCCCTTAATTACCAGGAGTTCACCCCTTTCAGACAGTGGCAGTTGTTACTGACATCATCCTTGGATACTGTCTAAACAGTAGTTCAAGATCCACTTCTCATAAAAAAGAGAAAATGGGAGCACAATTTGATTCCAGTGACAGCCACTTGCACAGGAAAGGGAGAACCGATTTCTGCTCCCTGAACAGTTTCTGCACTTTACAAGAAATTAATATTCTTTGCCTATGCATGCCAGAAATCCTAATCAATCCTGCATCACCTCACAGCCTGCTTAGCTTTAAGCCTGCTTTTAAGAGCATGGCTGAAGTGGTGAGCATTACAGGTCATTCAGCACTTCATAGGGGCTGCCCCTTGTGCACATCGATTTATATCTCAGGAGACTGCAAGGCCAAGGAGGCAGAAGCTTCCATCTTCAATCTTCTGCAAAATGACTGTTGACCACAAGGAATAGGAACAGCTTCTGTACTATCCATATAGATGGCACAGCAGCTTTGGAATAAAAGACTGGATTTAGAAGAAACTTATCTCTATGTAGTGATAGTTCAACCACCACCAAGTATTTGTCCTCCCCTCACTGGTTAGGATAAGGCAAAGAGGACACAAATTCAAGTGTTTGGGGGTAATACTGTTTTCCTTTTCTAATCAGTAACTCCTCTCTAAATGGCATTTGAAACCATTTGCAGATAAAATACCATTTTAAAATATACTTAAACCATATAAATTGTTTTCTTGAACATAGAAATAGTTGAATCAACATCTCCTAACCTCTTCAAACATCCATCTGGAAATGGTGGAAAATGTGTTCTTGTTTTAAGTGAGATGATCTAGCTTCACTGAGATTTGAGATGCCACTGTAAAAATAATTTCAAATTACCCATATATTACAAATCTTGTTACTGTACATCACTGGACAAATATAAGATCAGTAGAATTTTACAGAACTAAACTTTTATATGGTGCAAAATGTGAAAATTGGAGAGGTAGCTGGATGCCTCGCCTCATCAGGAATATGAAGGATTTTCTAATGGTATAATATGCAATGCTGGTAATGAATAAAACATTCCACCCTGAATATCTTCATTGCCAATCGAAATCATCTTCCCTACCCCTCCCTAAACCAAGGATTCCATCTGAAATTCATTTGGGAATAAGTGCCCAACAATGTCAACAAAACAGAATGGGACTACTTATTAACATCAGTAGCTCCATCCATAAACCGAAAATTTACATTCATGTGCAAATTTAGTGAGATACACCAAAAATGATGAAGAAATGCTGAGAATTTAGGAGAATGTTTTTCTGTATGTGGGGAGGAGAAGAAAAATGTAAACACACTAATAATTTGCTGTGTAAAAAAACAAGACATGTAAAACCTAAACAATAAGGCCTCATTTTCTTTTGTCAAA
Source organism: Drymodes brunneopygia (assembly GCA_013400955.1). Taxonomy (NCBI): domain Eukaryota; kingdom Metazoa; phylum Chordata; class Aves; order Passeriformes; family Petroicidae; genus Drymodes; species Drymodes brunneopygia. The sequence goes on along the minus strand of VZTZ01010930.1, from coordinate 133,879 downwards.
AAAAACTAGGCCCCTCAGTTCTAACAGTAAAAAAAGTACAAAAGGTCCAAGTGTGTTGGTATAACAGCTTTAAAACACAAACAGAAGTATGCTATGGCACCCTACATAATACTTACATTGAGATTTCTATCCTCAAAAAAATTATGAAACTAAAATACAAAAAAACCCCTTGGTAACATCACATAAAAATACATATTTTTAGCTGCAAATGCAGCGAGTCTATAAAAAATTAATATACAAGAACTGCTTAATTTCAGTGTCATTCTTCCATCATTGCCCAAGCCTCTTCTGCTTTTTGGTAGTACTGATTTGCCAGTCTGCCCTTCATGGCTTCCATGGCTGCTTCTGCTGCTTCTGTGTAAAGCTCACCTAGAGAAGAAACAGTGTCAGGTATGTTGACAGAGTAAAGAAAGAATATGGCTTTAGCCTGAAGCAAATAAAGGACAAAAGGAGAAATTGAGGTCAAACTGCAGGGCCGGATGTATGGGTGTATTTTAATGGCGTCAGAGTTACACCAGCTGGGAATCTGGCTTCTGCTCTTCAAGTTGAAAGTTATACAACTGGCTGCTTATAGCTCCTCAGAGTATTTGGAAGGACTGGAACAGGACCAGCCCGTAGGAGCCCCCCAAGACAGACATCTAGCATGTAGGTTACACAGCAACTAAGAGAATGTTGTGTAGGGCCTGGGAGTCATGGGTGTAACTCAAACTACAAGCAGCAACCTGCAGCTCATGGGAGTGACCCAGAAGAGCAACCTCGGAGGGAGTGAAGGTTGCCTGGCAGTGACTCAGTGTGCCACAGATTGGACCTGGCACCACCCACTACCCTGTCCCTGCCAAGATCTCTTCTTTGCACTGCTACCAGCCTTGTTATACCCAGCACCATTAAATCTGAAGCTATTGACCTGCTCTACGTTTTGTAACAGCTGAAACAAGAAATCTATTTTTGGGGTACATGCTGGGGGAGAAGGGAAGGAAAAGCAGGATTATAGGTAATAGAAACAAAACAAGGCCTCACCTGATCTCTGTGGATCCTTATCCAGGTTGAACCCTCCCATCATTAACATCTCTGCTTCCCTAGCCAGGAGCAGATAGCGGGGCTCATCCTGAGTGCCATCATATTCACCTCCCTCATCATAGTCGGTCATGTTCAGCGCGGCGTTGTACCAGTGCAGGGCCTCCTTCCAATCCTGGGCTCTGAAGTCAAAAAGAGTTTTTGAAGACGGTTCACTTAGGAAACAAATGTACTTTGCATTGGAGATTCAGCATCCAATTTTGTACTGGCTTCTCAGAGCCTTGATGCTCTCCAAGAAAGCAAATGTTCTCATGGAGACTCACTAACTGCACTGCAGCATTAGATCACTACAGCAAAATGAGGCTGGGATCACTTTATGCAGGAATTGCAGAGGAGGAAGTATCAGATGAAGTATTTTGCTGAACTCCACAGTCTGAGTTTCATTACCAGTTGGATCATTTTGGTCTGGCATTTATATTTGAAATAATAACTGATTCAGAAAACAACCTGAAGTTGCAGTGTCTTGTTTCACAAACACTTTAAAATCAGTTATTTTCATATTGAGAATGCTCAGTGAACTTCAATTAAAAGTTTAATGTTATTTGACAGTGATGAAATTTAAGGAGTTTCACTGTTGTGCAAAACAGAATCAGGGACATGCTAAAATACAAAAGCAGAAAAATCATTGCCCCAGCCTTGTCTCAGTGAAGTACCACCAAGTTAGCTTACTCAGCCATGCACAGTACCTGTCTGCACCAAGATTTACACCTGTATCGTATGCTCTTGCTACCAAAATCATGGAAGGCCGGTCTCCAGCTTCTGCTGCTCTCAGCAAGTAATTAAATCCTTTATTTCTGTTCTCCTTTGTGTCCTAGTAAAGGAAACAAAACCTTAAAAATGTATGTTTCTAAGTAAAACCATCTCTTCATCCCTCTACCATTAAATGCAGCTTCTCAAAGTCAGCAAGTATATAGTATGTCTGAGAAACTGGCACAATCACAAGAAACAAAGCAGCTGAACAGTAAAGGTGGCTTCAAAAGCTTCCTCAAGGCATGCAGTAATTTGCAATAATTTGCAGTAATTTGCTGGCAAAAGCAGAAAGAGGCACATTTTTTCTGTTTTGTCCAAATCCTTAATTACAAAGTAATCTATTTTCTGTGAAGAGGCTACAGAACACCTAACTATGGTTTTTGTTTTGTCTCCATTTCCTGCTGTTCTTATGTTACTTTTACAATGAACCACAATTCTGCTTTTTGGCATTCTCCATACCTCCAGAGTGACCTCGGAAAGAATGTGGTGTGGCAGCTGAGAGCACATGAGGCCTAACCCAACGATGGCTTCCAGCTCCCCACAGTCTGCAGCGTGCTCCAGGTGGAACAGAGCTGACTCCTGATCCCATTCCTTGTCCTTCTCACAGAAGCGCCCGGCTTCGTGATAGCGAACCATGGCCAGGTGAACCTGGACACAATGGCACAGGAGAGACACAGGGTGATGGAGGGATCTGATCCTTCAAAACCCCTCTGCCCATACTTCACCAGGTCTTAGAGGCATGTCCTGGAGTAAGAGGAGGCTCAGGGGAAACGTTAGCACTCTCTACAATTATCAGAAAGGAGGTTCTAGCAAGATGGGGGGCAGCATCTTCTCCCAAGCAGCTGGTGACAGGATGAGAGGACATAGCCTCAAGCTGCACCAGGGGATGTTCAGGTTGGATATCAGGAAGAACTTCCTCATGGAAAGGGTTGTTAAAAATTGGAATGGTCTGCCCAGGGAAGTGGTGGAATCACCGTTCCTGAAGGTGTTCAAGAAACAACTGGACATGGCACTTTGTTATGGCCTGGTTGACAAGGTGGTGATTGGTCCAAGGTTGGACTCTGTGATCTTAGGTCTTTTCCAACTTAAATGATTCTGTGAAAAATAGGTTTCTTCCCACACCAAAAGGTTTGAGAACACCTAAGGCTCCCAGGATGTTCAGAAAGATTTACACCATGTTTTAGGTGTGGGCTTAAGGCCATACATAAACTCAAACTTAATCCACATTTGTATTATCTGGAACAGTCTGGAGTAAAAAGAGTCAGTCCATGCTATCAGTTTTCAGGAGCTCATCTTTGCCTATGTGCAAGGTATGTGGGTCAGGCACACCATATCCATCCCTCTGTATCTTCCCTGTGTGATGCCTCTGGAAAGGCAGACTAACAAGCTAGCAGGGAATTCTGCTCAAAAGAGACCAGATGTTGCAAGGCCAAAAGCAGATGGAATTCATGGGTTCCTGCACTCAGATGTCTCTTATACAACATGGTTGGTGACAGAAAGCTATAGATGTGTTATTTTCACCTGCACAAATAAACACAAGCAGGGCAACACCTCTATGTAAGTAATAAATCCAAGACATTTCTTGTTGGATAAAACAATATCAGTAGACCCATCCTACCTTTCCAAGGACTGACTTCCCAATTTTCTTTTCAAGTTCTAGTGCATTGAGCCTCTGGATTTCTTGGGCAACACAGGATGGTCTGTGGATGTGGACTCTGGAAGAGTTGTAAAGATTCCATTTCTCCACACTGACCTGAAATATGAAATATACTATTATTTATATTCAAAAAGAAAATTTCCATCCATATAGATTACCATTGAGGAATCACAGTCTCCATTAATATTGTTACTTATCAGTAAATACTGTATTTTAAAACACAGCTTTCAAGCCATTTTAGCAGCTGAATAAATGATTATTATTCTTCATTAAAGAAATGGAATAAATCCCTCTATTTCCAATCCAAACATCATCGCTTTGCAGTGAAGTAATGAATCATCTTAAATCATCTGAATCAGAAAAAGTTACAAAAATAAGCAAATGAATAGTCACAATACAAACACTGAAGTTATCCATGCACAAAAAAAAATTGAAACCCATACTTTTCTGTCCAGAATTTCAATTCACAACCCTTTAAATGCAGCTTGCATTCTAGAACTCTAGAAAAATTGCACATAACAATGAGAAGATGACAGGCAGATACATGCATTGGCATTTCTCAGGAGGAGCAACTCAAATGAGAAGAAATTTTTGAACATAATGGGTTGGTGGGAAACAGTAGCTGAAAAAAAATCCTATCACAATTAAGGTCTTTGCAGGTACACAGAGAAAACACAAAAGGAAAGGTTACTGGCACAGAACTTCAGTCTGTTAAAGCTGTTTCAATTTTCTGAAACAGGAATATATAATAATTAAAAGGAAATTCTGAAAATTGTACCTAAATAAATTATTAATTGTTGTCAAAATGCAAAGTTTTTTCGTTTCTTTCACAGTAGTTATTTGTTTAAGTTTATACCCAAGACCAATTATCACAAAAGTTGTATTTTGTAAAAGCATACAAGGTCTGGTCCTTCCTAACTCAGTTAGGTGACAGTAGCTCTCTTCACTGTGTATCTGTTTCAAATACTGCATGTTTTTAAGAAATCACACAACCACATATAGGATGCAATTCCAAAAATAAGGTGCAGAAAGGAAATATGATTTAGTTAGGCAGAAAAAAAAAGTCCATAGAGCTTTAATTTTTTTTTAAATGAGAAACCCATGCATAATCACTAATTTATGACAGAGGTCAGCTACAGAGGTGACAATTTGTTTCACAGTACTTTAATGAGAAATAAAGACAAAACATAAAAGGAAATAACAGAGTGGTAAGTTGGTATTAATAAACATTTTTTGTAGCTGAAAAGGAAGGGAAACCAACATCTGGTTTAGTGATGTGGTTAGGTGGCAGATGAGTGGAACAAAGGACAAGCAGAGCAGCAAACTCAGTCTGTGAACATTTCTGCTTTATTTACCCTTGCAGAGCTTCCCAAACTGTCTTCATCAGACTCCTGCCTCCGGTTGTTGTTTGAATGGCCCTACGTTAATGTAAAGATTTCCATCATTCAATTTGCAGCAAATGATGTGTGCCAGTTATGCCTCTAGACTATTCCTATCCTACAGAATTAACAGTGACAATGAGCAAAACTGTTTCCACTGGATCCTTTTCTTTCACTGATATCACCATCTATTAAGAAACATACCAAAATGATAAAGAACGAGGCACACATGGGCTTTAATCTTGTAAATTGGAGATGCCATGACAAATACCTTGCCAAAAGGAGGTGACAAAAGGAGTGGTATTTGGAAGCAGTATCCTCTTTCCCATTTTCTAATTAAATATCTTGTTAAGATCTCCAGGTCAAAAAGCATTGATTGAAAAATTTGTACTTTAGAGGAGTAACCCACTAACCCCAAGGAATTCTCAAGTTCCATGTTGTTACCTGACAACAACATTAGGTTCTGTAATGTTTCAAGCCATACAAAGTAGAGAGGGTAAATGAGTCTGAAAGTAGATCACATTCATGGATTCCATATGACAATAAGATGGCTACACCTCCTAAATGCAATATGTAATACTTAAAAAATCCACACAACATTTAATCAAATACGATATTTCAAATTAAGCTCCTCATAACAAATAATCTTTTTCCTGTGTCATTCCCAATACGCATAAGTAATTTTGCAACATGGGGGAATTTCTTTGTTTCCTCTGTTTTCAAAGTCTAGATTGGGATCAGATCTAGATCAGGAAGGATAAAAAATAAGATTCTTTTACAACAGGCCCAACTCTGCTACACCAGTCAGGTTCATACCCTCTCTCTATGATCCAGGTCTTCTGTCTCACTTCTCTTTTCACTGGGATATCCACTGTCTCCACCATTTTCAAACTCCTACAGAAGACATGAACAGAACAGAACAGCATTACCATTATACTTTGTATGGACCTCAGCTTGGCATTTCTCACAGAGCAAATGTTTTGCTCTTTCAATGAAAAATACTGGATGGTTGTAATGGATGAAAATGATTGTGCTACCTCTGTCAGAAGGAGCAGGACCTAATGATACAGAAGGTACTGTCTAAGATTGTCTTCCCCCTCACATACATTAAAACAAATCAAGGACTTGCATATTTTATCAAATCAAGAATCCACTAAATAAGATTTTCAGTCTTCAGTGATAAACCAGTAACTGACAGCCCCTGGCACTAAGGCCCAGCACTGGAAAACGCCCATTGCAAACTTCTTGCAACTCCTCAGGCAAGGTTCTATAACATCCCATGGTATCAGTATTTGCAGAGACCTGATCCACAGGAATTCTTTAGCTTTCATACCACAGCAGTTGGCACAAGCACCCAAGACACAACATGCAGGCAGGGGAACAGGCACGCATTTAAGTACCAGATGCAAATAAATATCTGGTGGCAAAATAATGAATACTAAAATATTAAAATCAAACATTCTTCCTTTACTAGAAACAGCAAATGCACAGAGGTAACGTGATCTGCAACAACAGAAATAGGCAGAGCACCTTTATGTGCTTTTACTGAACAAAACCTTTGGGAAGTCCTATAAATATATTTCATTTGGCAACTGTAATCTCATTTTCTGTTGGAAAGACACTCACCCTTTTGTTGTCAAGCTGATCCAAGTTATCTACTTCACTGAACACAGGCCAATCTAGGAGAAAAAAAATTTGCTGTTATTATAAGGATAACATGCTTGAGGAAAAAGCTCTAGGCATCATCATTTTACTGCTGTTTTTTTTCACAGAAGCATCTGTGCATTGTCTATGTAGAATTATTATCAGTTTTATTTCTGCTCAAAGAAGTGCACGAAAAACAACTGTTCTGGATTAAATCAATGCTGTTGTGCTTAAAAACAAAGTAAGACAAAACCAAAGACAAGCCCAACGTTCAGGAACCCCCCAGAGGTGATGTATGAGGCTCACTCACTAAGCATGTCCACCTTGTGGCTGTGAGGGGTTGCAGAGGAGGGAGAGCAGGGCAGGGAGTCAAATGCCACATCACTCATGCTTTCATCCCCGGAGTTTTCAGACAGGCGGAAGAGCAGAGGGGGCCGGCTCCCGGACACCGTCCTCACCCGGCTGCTGCCACACTTCTCCTCTGTGCCACGGAGAATGGTTTGAGCAGATTCCTTGGCAAATCAACAAGAAAAGTCCTGTGAATAATCCTTCTGTGTATTCTAAGTACGCTATACAAGCTAATGTGAACGTTTATCAGGAGTCCTCTATAAATATACACATATATACAGAAGTATTTGCTTTGCAAAGTTCTACACTGCAACAAAATATCAAATCCTGACATTTTTACTGTCAGAGAGAGTTTTGTCTAGGACTGAATTACATTCAAAGTGTTCCATCAAGTCCCAATCCCACCAAAATCAGCAGAAACTGAGATCAATTTGCAACAAGCATCAAATCAGGTTTGTGAGATCCAAAACTTATAAATGATTTCAGCATTCAAAGGTCTTGGTCCCAAATATACACTGTGTTACAAGGTTTGCTGTTAATGAAAGCTGTGGCTTAGTTACATTTTTTCATCAAACACTTACAAGCAATTTTTTATTATAATCCAAGGCATCTTTCTCTTTGGATGAAAGATCAAATGGTGCAAGCCCCATGCTTTTGCAGATGTTGTTGCAGAAATGAGAATGAAAGAACAAGGCCATACCTCGAACACCTAAGGCATTAAAAAAAGTGACAAAAGGGTTTACTCAAATTTTGTATTATGGTTTACTTATTAAAAACTGAAAGTCCCCAAGCTTTTTCTAAAACGTCAAGAGAAAAAGAGAAAATGCTTTGTAGCACACAGCCTAACCCACTTCCACTTCAACACCTGTAAGAGCTTTTCACTCTCTCTGCATGAGAGAGTGAAAGCAAGTCTGACAAATCTTGAAAAGCTATGTGTGAACAAGATATAATAAAAACTTAATTTAGCTGCATCACTGAGAAACATGCCTAGATTTGATCCTGCTTACAAACCTTGCAGTGTCCTATGAACAACTTCACATATAGACACTTGATACTTCAAAAATACAAGGTGCCTATCTCTCTGCATTCAGCTGCATCCATTCCTGCAACATGGCAAAGAAATCAAAGGCCATGATTATTGTTTTCACATTGCAGAAATTACTTTATTACATTACTTGTTTAGGAGTAGGCCAGGAGACATGAGCCAAGATCAGCTCTCATTTTAAGACTGCCCTAATATGACAGCTGACCTGTACAGGACTCCTTACAAAAGGACTTCCCCAGCTGTTTGTAAGACCCTCAGAAATGTGTCAGCTCACCCAGTGCAGTGGCTACTCAGCAGAGCTGGAAAGAAAAGAGAAGCACCCCTTAGTATGTGAAAGAGAATCATTGATTTTACCTAGGTTGCCATCTCCAAAATCTGCACCACTCTCTGTATGGATCTGAGGGTCTGTGTAAAGATCTCCAACTCCCTGGATATCAACAACAATGAGTTGGTGTCCTGAGCGCTCAAAGGTGAAGTGACTGAAGGCCTGGAAAGAACCACAGAAGATGTCTGAGAACACTCTCCCTTGATCTACTGAAAACAGCAACACATGTTCACCTGTTATACATGGAAAACAAGTCTGATAACCCTATCAGTGAAATATAACTGGTATAAACATCATGATGAAAGCAGCAAGAGAGACTAAAAGCATGTAGTATCCTGTCTCTCCAACCTGCTCCAACTTGCAGATAGGCTAAAAAAGGCAGGGTGAAAAGCTGCAGTGGGCACAGGCAGGGGAAAGCAGATTGCTTAACTCCTCATTTTTGTACTTGAGATTGTTTTTCAATACAGTCTTCACTACCTTAAGTAGTGGGGAGCTGGCTGGCACAGGAAACAATAGTGGGCTCTGAAGCCAGTGCAGAATGACTTCTGTATAAACATTCTGGCTGTGCCTGTGAACCTGCAAGCTCTGCATCTCTGGGACACTGCTTCCTTCTGCCAACAAGCACTAGCTCTGCCACAGTTTGGGAAAAAACCCACAAATAAATGTGAGCATCCCCACAAATTCTTCTTCCCCTCTGAGAGATCCCCCTGAGCGACTGCTCTGTGTCTGCATTTGTGTATCAGATAATGAAATATACGTTTGTGCTCTCCAAAAAACACATTTCAAGAATCAGGTATAAAAAGCCCTTCTCTTCAGCATAAAGCTAAGATGTCAGGAATCTTCTGGGAAGGCCTCCAGAAAAGCGTTGCCAGGCCTGGGGGAGGTGACTGGTGGTGATAGACAAACATTTTAACAGCAGCAAATACCAGGGAACATTTTGTTCCCAACCTGTGAAAGCACAGCACTGATTCAGTGCACAAACGACAGCCCAGAACATAAATCCTCTGCTTACATTAAGCATCATGACAAATACCTTAAAAATAGTGGAAACTAACATAAAGAACAAAACTCCCAAGGCCCAGTAAAATACCTCTTTGTTACACTGACCACTTAGCATTTTTCAACAGTATTTTAAATATATTTTTCATGATTCAAGAATCACTTGAAATCTGTACTTCTATTTCCATATGCAATCTGAAATTCAGCTATTCAGAGGCTGTAGCTGAAAAAAACCTTCATTTTTATAAGCAAATGCACTAGATTTATTTACGTGAATTGGATACCTGCCACCCTCCTTTTGTGTATTGCATGAGGCACCAGAAGACTAATCAGTACATAGTATATGAAAGATCTCTCTCACTGCCTCAGTTTGAAGAAAGTTTGAAATATTTTGATGCCTGCAGATAATTAGAGTCAAAGGGCTTAAGGTTTCTAAAGAGTATTAATCCTGTTCAACTCAACTGTAATCAACTGAAATTCAATAAAGAAGCACTCAGTGTTTGAAAGAGCAGGCCCCAAGTAAGGGGCAGACAAACTGCAAATAGAGAAATTAATCTGGCATTGTACTGCAGAGCCTGCAGTTTCCTTTCTTGGCAGCAATGCAAGACCTCTGGAAAGAGCCCAGAAATTCCCTGCAGCACTCTATGGACAGCATTAAACAAAGCCTCACTTGTGGAGTTAGGCGAATGTTGTCGTCTCGCACAAATCCAGAATTTGAGTTGTATTTGATGTATTTGCCCTCAATGTAATGTTCCAGATGAAAGAGAGGCTTTCCAGGCCTGTTCTTCATTTCGATAATACAGGTCTGCACTATATCCACCTGGGGAGGGAAAGAAGATAAACAATGACTTACAGAATACTGTCTTCAGATCAGTGTGTGTGAATCCTCCAGCTGTGAAAACTTTCCCAATGCAAGAATCTGAACAATTGCAAAGATCCTTCTGTTTAACTAGAGGGTGGGGGAAGAGTCATGTACTTTTTGAGCTATTGGAGGAATTCCATAAATTAAAAGCAGTCACTTCAAAACAGCTGACTTCTGCAACAAACCCCTCTGAAAAAATCCTTAGCAAGTGCTGGCTTTCTATTTTATCTTGTGGGGACCTTAAGAGTATTCTGGAAAGTGTCTGCACCCAGAGAGCAAAACATACAGTCACCACTGCACAACTTGCAAAACTGCCTTATCAGAGAAGGGCTGAGGGTATCTACTGTTCAGGTACCTCTGTATCCTGCCTCACCTTCTCCCTCAGTCCCACACACATTCCTGAAGCAGAAACCATCACACCTCTCACTCTACCTATATATTTTCTCCTATGTGGCATTTAAAACTTCCAGATTTGTAGATTTCTCTCTGCATGCTTCACTGTTTACCTCACCTTGCTGTTATGAGACAGGTAGTTATTAACTAACCCTCTTATGGGAGGCAATGCAAATATCCCACGTATCAAAACCACTCACTTTGGCCATTGAAAATGTTAAGGCCTCCAGCAGGTTTCCAGCTCTTCTCAAACCTCATGAGTTTTTCAAAACATGCTAGTTGCACATTTGGATAGGTGTGTAAGACTTAAGCATCTACCTTCCTGGAGCACTAACAGTTAAGTGCTTGCTGAGACTGCTGCTGGCAATAAATTCTGTGACATCTCTGGTTATCTCAAAAGCAGCTGGGCACACATCAAAGAGAGCAATACAAGCATCATATTATTTTGGTTTTCAGTCAACAGCTGAGAACAGTCAGACATTCACAAACACACAGCTCCTAGTCCTAGAAATATAAAGCAATTTCTGTATTTACTCCACTCAAAATCAGCTATCATTTAACAGAAAACACAGTAGAGCAAAATAATCTATCTAAACATTTAAATGGGACGGAATGTGAAGAAGCAATCCCCTCTAAATTATGCCTGAAAACTAACCCAATAGAAGAACAATACTGCATTTTTGCTTAGCAAGATCTTTAAATGCACCTGTTTTGGTGGCTTGTGCCGGTTGTACTCTTCTCCCCAGAGTTTTGCTTCCATCTGCAGTCGAACATCCTCAAAATAAACATCCCTGCTCACACTTTCTATGTATTTCTTGGCAACATAATTATAGGCACCTTTCCAGTTCTGAGTATGTAAGAAGTTGGACAGCTTTTTTCTGAAAGACAAATCAATTGTTGGTGAAAGGAAACCCAAAGATTTGAATTCAATCTTTCCCATTTCCTTGCCTGCATGGACAGAGCCAGGCTCCAAGATGAGCATTACCCTCAGTCATTTACCAGGTATTTACCTGAAACATGAAGCACAGGAAGGGGACAAGGGAAAATGAAACATCCCATGGGAATGGCTGGGATGTGCTGTTTGATTTGTGAACTTGCAAGCTCTGCATCTGCTGCTGTTTGGTTCGTGAACTTGCAAGCTCTGTTTGTGCAGCTGCTTATGCTCAGAATTTTCTCCTTTTCCCAATTCATTTCCCTCCCTGTTCCTCTCAAACCTGGAGTAGGAAAGGTTGGTGTCTCCTCAACAACCTGTTCTAATGTCAACAATTATTTTCTGCAGAAATTAACAGGGAGTGGCCTTTCAAACATGAACTGAGAAACTTCTCCTGGGATAAGAGCAATCTGCTGCTTCTCAACACACAGCAGTGACTGCTCAGCAACCCACATGCTCCCAGAAGGAAAACTGCACCTGACAGCTCTCATGATGCAGCTTTTCCCTTCTTTTGATGTGCAAATCTTTAATCCACAGATCCCTTTAAAGCAGGGGGGCTGGGGCAGGGGAGTGGTAGTGTGTAGCACAGGAAAGCTTTGCTAAGAAAGGATCTGCTGGCTGCCAACAAATGAATTAAGCAGGTGCCATAGTAGCAGCACTCAAACTTTCAACCCTTCTCCCTCCTTCCTTTCCTCTCCCTGCCAAGACCTTGGTGCAGAGGTCTTGGTACAGAGGACACTCTACAGGCAAAGCAACTTCATGCTGCCTGTCCTCCTGCAGGGAAGGGCACACAGTCACTGCAACAGAGGCTTTCGAAAGAACGAACAAGGAAGTGAGGCAAGAACTTCAGCCAGATCCCAAACCTTCCCAGCTCTTGAAGGAACACACTCCTCTGCATAAAACAAGCCAGCCTATGCTTTTCTAAAGCCAATATCCTCACACTGGTTCACTGGGCCATGGGCAGCTAATGCTGTCACTGTTTTAACTAAACACTTGCAGAGTTAGAAAAATCTAGGAGAGGGGTCCAGATGGGAAATATCAGGGTACCACTGACACATATAAACAAAGTAGCTGTTACTACACTTTTACAAATATTTTGTCTCCCAGAGATGGCTGAAGTAGAACACCCAGAGAACATTCTCCTTCCTGAACCCCACCCCCTGCAGGTGGAATCATACAAACAGGGATCAACCTCTCAGCAAAGCCTCTTAGAAAGGAGTCGAGCTTTACACGATCTCCACTACATCTAAGTGAAATTTCAGTCACCACAGAAAAAAATACTGCAAGTAGGCCAACAAAGATGAAATGGGCAGATACTCACGTTCTGAAACACTCTCGCATTGCTCCACGGCCAAAAGGCTGAGGAAAAGAAAAAACAAAAACCCAGCATTGCCATTTCCACAAAGTTGATTTCTAATCAATAAGAGACACAACCATGACCTGCCCTTTATATCGTGCAGAAATCAGTTTTCAAACAGGCTCTATAAAAATATTTCCTCAAGGAAAAGTGAAAACCCACTGGTAGTGCAAGCAGGAATCTGGGGAAAAGGCATTTGTATAAACTCTTTCCCAGTATTTCATGGAGAAGACATGGTATTTAACCTATTTAAATTCTCTCCCCAGATGGGAGTCAGCTCTGTGTGTCTGCCTAAAGAAGCTTCACAAGGCCTCATGCTCTCTGCATTTAGGCTTCTGTATTGGATGAGAGCATCCTCTCCCCAGATGACACATACTGTGCCAGCAGCACAGAACAAGGTGACCCCAACACAAAATCAACCACAGGATTTAACTGGGAAGTGACAGTGCCTTCTACCCTCCCACACAGAAAATTCAGTTGGTTTTCATTCTGAGAGCAGAAATTATTTGGGAGCACACAAAATAGTAGGACTGCTTCCAGGCAGGGAAATTATGCCAGAAGGAAATGGGAGGGGTGACATGGAAGGGAAACCACTGGGAATGGAACAAATGCCTCATGTTGCTGACAGGGAAGGTCTGACTCCATTTTCTACTCTATTCTGGAGAGAACTATACAAAGAGAAAGAGATAGAAAAGAATTACAGTGAGACTTCAAAACTTCTATGAGGAAAACATCTTGCTGCCACAGAGAGGAAATGACAAAATTTAAACTTGCTGTTAGCAAACACGAAGGACAGTGTGATCTTACTTGAGAAGCCATCTTGATAAGGACTTCATCTTCAACCCAGTCCCCAGTAACTGCATTGTACCTGCAAAATCAGGAGATACGCTTCAGAAAAACGCCACGGAAACCCAAATCTTCCCTTATCTGTAACTGACTCTGGAAATTGCTGCTGACACTCCCACACAAAAGCTTCTGGTCTTCCCCTACACTCTGGCCCTCCTCACTTTGTGCAGGCAAGCAGAAACACATTTAGCTCTTTGAAGAGACACTGAACCCTCCTGTGAATGAGCAGGCTCCAAATCTGACCTTCTGTAACACTGCAAATCAGGCTTTATCTGCTTTGAAGTTAAACCTCCTCTGGGATGCCTGGGCAGCACACTAAGGGCAGAAAGAGCCTCACCAAACTCTACACACTGGACAAGGTTGTCTCCATCAACCCTGAGCTTGCATAAACCTGCCTTGGGGCTGTGGAGGATATGAGCAGTACCAGCTGTGAGAAGCAGTGGGGCCAGGAACTGCCCAACACTGCACTGAGGGAGGAGCAAGTCCCTGCACAACCCCGGGATAATACAAAGAGTACGACTGTGGTTCCTCCTTTGTTATGGCCTTAGGTCTTCAAGCCAAAATTGAGAACCACTTTGTGAAAGCCAAATTGAGAACCACAGCAGCTGAGTCATCAACACATGATTGTTTCCAGCCTGGTTCCCCCAACCTGCACGGAGTAACTCATGCATGCAGACACTCCATATTCTCCCTTATATATTATGTATCATCCCAGTTTGCAGCAGATGAAGAAGTAAAAATAGGAGTATCAGAGCCATCTCTTTTTAGCAGGCTATTGAGTAGCCCAAAACCAAAATTATCACTTATTTGTATTTTAAAATATGCAAACTATTACAGGACTGTGTGGCTGACCAGGGACAGATGCAGTCTGTGGGGAAGAGCAGCACTGCATGACTGGTATGGGACTGGAAGGGAGGCCTCCCCAAACACTGATGGTAAGTGGTGAATAACTGGCCTCTAACCCCTAACCCTTCCTCCCAGAAACCTGTCAGTAGAGTAAATATTTTGGCAAAACTCGTGCTAAAGAACTGAAACCAGTTTCAGGGCCAAACTCCCTTTTAGCACGTAGACCACGCTGAGCTATTTTGGACTTTATAAGGATTTAAATTCCATCCTCATGCAACAATACTGCATGGACCCTCAACACTGAAAATGCTATTTTGGGAAAGGCACAGAAGGTTATGTTGCTTTCTTTCCTAAACTATTTAAACTAAGTATGCTGCCTCTCCGTTGGGATTCATTTCCTTATTAGATTAAATTTATGGCATTAATAAATCAACTAGAAAAAATTTTCAGCCTTGTTTCCTGTCTACACAGTGAAAGTCCTAGATGCTGTTAAGGTGAGAGAGAAAGTGTGACAACGGTTTGCTGAAAGCTGTACTTTTTGATGATGTGCAGTATTGACATATTCCTGGGAGACAGAGTTAAGACACACTTAATGCACTTGGGGCATGATGAAAGTTATTCAGCCATGTAACTACAGATATTCTGCAAGACAAACACGGCCCTTGCACAAACCATCAGCCCTATTTAATATCACTATCTAAAGGAGGAAGACCCACTGACCTGTAACGAGTGGCGTGTTCTGTCTCAATGTCCTCCAGGTGAAATTCTGCCCAGGGATCAGGCATGTGCTTGGCTTTCTCAATCGCATGTTTCCAGGTTTCCTGAAGAAGTTACAGACTGGCACTTTATTTATAATCAGCAGCAGCTCACAAAACCAGCACCTTCTAGAGCACATCAGGATCTCAATGCCATGAAGATGTGCAACTACACAAGCCCCCAAAGCACTACTGAGAGCAGGGACCAGGTAGTGCCAAAGACCACTCTGACCTTTTATAATTTCAATTATAATGAAACCCAGCTCAGGTGTATAAAGCACAGATTTCAGTTCAATTTGCACCAATTGTAAAGTTACTGAGAATACAATCTGGCACAGTATATACCAGATACAATTTACAAAATCTTTGGTAATTTGCAGATATCTCTAACATACTCTGCAAATGGCAATAAGGCACAGCCAGATGATATTAATTAACTTTCCTATTTTGATTTTTCCTTTTTCATACCTAACAGCATATGCTGGTTTTGCATGCATATGAGTAAGTATAAAAAAGTCCATTAAAGATACAACTAATATGGATAAAGAAGTTCTGTGAACCCCAGGGTCCCAGACTGTGGTCAGCATGACCATAAAGAAATTAGAAAGCTGTAAAAATTGATTGTTGTAACAATTCCAGACAAGTAGCTATTTCAATGTTCACCAAGTCAAGAGTAAAATATGAAAGCAGTTTTCTGGAGTATAAGCAGTCTGTCTCTACCAGCCAATTTGAATGCTTTACTCTTAACATTTTGTTCTCTCTCTCTTTACATTGTATATTTCCAAGAAAAATGGAGATCTGACCCTGTGAAGCGCCAAATGCCTTCTGCAAAGTGAGCAGGAGAAAAAGCACTCTGCACCTGCCAATAAAGAAGTACTGAGCTCTGAGGTATTATTACTGCCTCTGACTGAATTCCAAGTGTGCAGAAACAGTAACCTGTAAAAGTTTGGGATTTTTTTGGCTTTTATCCATAGGAATTTAAATCAGTCTTTTTTTATTAAAAAGTACACTATAAATTTGTGTCAGCAATAGCATTAAGGAAGTTTTTGAAGCAGCTAAGTTTTCAATGTTCATGTTTATTCTGATTTTCAGCTTTGCAAACAATTGCAAACAATTTAAATCCTCCTCTTTCTGACAGTAATAACACCAAATGAAAACAATACTACATGAAAGAAAACTAGTTTAAAGGACACGTTGAGAAAGATTTCCTACACGTTTCCTAAGAAAATGAAGTTGCCTCAGGTCGTGAAATGACAGCTCATATGGACCCGACAATTTCCATACCTAAAGACCTATGACAGAAATAAGGAGAGGCAGCAACAAGAACTGCTTGGTCGATCAGCTGTATCAAACCCTTCTTGAGTAGATTCCCTCTCTGAAAGGTTATTTCTGTTCATGCTAGAAGATCATTTAAATAAGTTAATTACTTGTGCTTGATCTCTTGAGGTGCTTTGTACAACAGCTGTATCCTAATCTTCAAACAAACACTAGCTGGATTTCATGGAAATGGTGCTAACAGTGCAATTTTTCTCCTGCTGGAGGCACATGGCTGCCATACAGTGACATTTCTGGGTAAAGAACACAAGATGGGTATTATTCCATTCAATAGGTACCTCTTTTAGTTTTGACTTGATGACTTTTATGGGTTGAGACAGTCAGTCCTCCCAAACAATAAAATAATGAACAAAAAGAAGTCCATATAAGGAAAAAAAAAACCCCAAACCAAAAAAATCATAATGCATCCATTAGATATGGTGTTGACATTTGCTTTTTAACCTACCCGACCATGGTCAACCACAGAGCCATGCTTAGAACGATGCTGTGTGTCATTCTAAAGGATCCATGAGAGACATGAAAGTAGGAAAATACATGTGATAAGACAAATTATTGACAAAGAGCCTTGGTTCTCTTTGTTAGTAAAAAAAAAATCCAGTTAAAAGCCACTCTTCAATTTATAATCCCAATTTAAGTTCATTCTTAGAACACCTGTGAACAAACCTATTGAGGTAAGTTGGAATGTTTTTATAATTGAAAAGATAATGGATTATGAATTAAAAGTCTTGCCTATTAACTTTAATTAGCTAATTAAACATTGCTGAGTCCTGTTTAAAGCAGAGAGTTAACAGCAACTTCCCTATCTGGCTCTGCCTTTCATTATCAATGGCCCACATGCCTTTCTTTAGCTTTGAGGTCTGACAGGCAGACTCTTGATAGGCCAGGCTGTGAGGTTTAAATTGTCATCAGTCCTGGCTGTCTGCTTCACTGTGTTGGAAGTCACCATTCCTGCAGTTTAAACAGGAGGTGGAGACTTGCTTGCTCCACATCTCAACACAAATTTATCTGTGATAGGAGCTGCAATTCCAAACTAGACATTGTGAAAACCAACACATGGCCACAAACATTCTGCAGAAGCAAAATGACAGCTTAGGAAGGAGGAAATGATCGCAATTTCTGAAGCCCTTATCAATTTTATCTCAGACCATATGAGTCAGAAATTGCACTGCAGACCCAGAGGCAAATATTTAGTACATGCTAAAACGTACACACAAATGAAGACTAAGCTCCCTATCAGGTCTTAGCTTGCTTAGTTTAGCACACACCAACATCTGTCCTATTTCTATACTAAGCTTTTGCTCCTCACCTTCCTGAGAAATATGCACCTTTGAATGTTTCTATTAACTAGCTTTGGTAAAAATCCTCCTGCAGGCAAGCTAGCTTCACTTTCAATGTTACTCATTAATTTATCTGACTGAAATAGCTGAAACAGCCCCCCAGTATCTTTTCACACTTAAAGCATGCATTAGGCATACTCGAGATTGCAGAGTATCTACTAAATACCTGTTAATATTTATAGTAAGAAATGTGTTAATAAAACACATTAAATATAGATAAAATCTAAGAGACATGCCAGTTTAGCACAAATTGTTTTTATTTAGAATAGCTAAGCTACAGAGTGGATGATACTTGAGGCCCTATTGCCTGGCCTGATCTGTGTAAAGGGAGCTGAGTGAAAAAGGACACACTGCCAAGGAAGCACCAGCTACAGCCCCAATGGCCCCAATGACCTATCTGCAATGCTGTAGCTGCTGTTCATCCCAAAAAGGTCAGACACTGCTCATGTACACTGTCAGGAACTACTGCCAGTGAGACACTTCATGCCCAAGAATGAAAGTCAACATGTTAAAAGTCCCCTAAGAAGGAGATATAACATAAAAACTTACCTTTACAATTTTATAATTTACAATTTTATCTGTTCAACTAAAAATACTACTGACTAGCAAAATTCATAATAAATTATCTTCTGACAGGCCCCAATTTTTCTTATACCAAGTGCATTATCTTTTGAATCTCCCAATCAACATACTGCATTGTAAATGGTTTGATCCTAATGGCACTGAGTTTTTCTCCTGGACTGAGTGGAGGAAGATCTCCCACTGAACTGAAAGGGACAGTAAGCAATTCCATGGCAGTGTCAGACTATTGGTTTAATGGAATTAACTGCAGGTCTGGAAAAAAGAGATGAGTACCTTCATTGAAAAGTGTTAGTTGCAAGAGATGAAGCAGTTAGAGAATGTCTCATGCCAACGAAGTAAAACCAAAACCTTAATAAAGACTGAGGCCAACACTTACCTTAAAGCTAAAGCTTCTGGGAGAAGAGCTTGAACTGTACTGCTCAGTTTTTGCTAAGCTGCTGTAATAATTGTCTACTTTGGTATTGGCAGACTTGTTAGAAACTGGATCATCAGTTATTGGACAGATAAAATAATTGTCTTCATCATCGCTGTCAGCATCAAGATAATTCCCAGAGTCTGCTGGAGTTGTTCTGGCATTATCGATCCCTTCCATACAAAAAATAAGGTCCTCGTCTGCCATGTTTGCAGGAGGTTGGTGTAACTCCTGCAAGGACTGCAACACCCACTACTCCAATGTACATGCAAACAGGGGGAAGCTGGGTGAGAGAGGAAAAAAGGAACAGGGTTGTTATTAAATGAACAAATAATGCATGACACTGATGTCACCACGCTGGCAGAGAAGAAACACATATACATCTGGATCTGTAAAAGTAATCCTCAAGTACCTACATGTAGTTTTGAACACCTCTGCTAGAGCTGGGTTTCCAGAAGGCATTCTGGTTTTAAACTGCTACAGGACAGAGAAGACAGGAGCTATCTATCTATACTTGGTTATCTCCTCCTCCAAATGTTTTTATTCATCCTCATATGAAATGCAGAGTTTCACAACACTAGTCTTAGAAACTTGTTTTACCTTGAACACCCCAATCAGGTTTTCAAATCTTTTCAGGACAAGTTTTCTCAAGGATATTGTGCATAAATTATTATTCAAATGAATTAGAGAGTATTATTAGGACAACATAGAAAAATTTTACACCATCCACAAGATTTAAACTGACTTTTACCTCACATACAGCCAACAGGGCACAGTGGAACACAGGCTGCTGGAAGTGTAGCACATTGCAGAAAAATGAGGTGGAAGAATGACCAAGGCCCTTGGAAGAGGTGGAAGTTTACAGATACTCTGAAAATACTGGCATGTACAAATCAGAGAATTAAGGAGAACATTCAAAATTTGGCCCTGATACTGGCTGAGCAATAGGGCGTAATTTAAAACAGACACTTTTAAGTGTCACATTGTTTAGTTCTTCAACGAACCAGCAAAATCAGGGATTTTCACACAGCTAGTCTAATAAAAGAACCACAAACCAAGGTTTTCAGTTTTGCTTTATTGTTATTCCTCAGCCCTTTGCATTTTCAGTCTTCTTTCTGCGTGAAACAGGAAGATGAATACACTCCTACAGAAGTATTCATAGCTGCAGACCTCACTCCCCAGTTACTGCAAAACTGCTCACCACAGAAACAGCGCCTTAACATGTGGCAGCTTTCACCAGCAACATTATCTTGTTGGTTACTGCTCTTCTCACGGGGGCAGCATTCCCACACCTCAGCCAGCAACACAGGTGAACTCCAGCATTCCATCAGGCAGCAGCTGCCATGGGAAACCACAGCCGGAGGAGGTCTCAGCCAACTCACCTCACTTGGCACTGGAGCAGCTCTGGAGTGCTCACCTGCTCTTCCAGCAAAGACCACGGGAGCTGTCGATTCTAGAAAGGGGCAGTAGCACACACCTGGCAGGGGATGGTGTCCTCAGCTGCCACTGCCATTTTTACCATGATCATCTTACCAGAGTGCTAAAGAACCTCTACTGCCTGTCACTCACACAGACAGCAGCTGGCAAATGATGCTGCAAGGACGTGACTAACCCAGGACATATCAGAGCACTGGACAGCCTGCACCCAAGTGCTGTCCTGCACTCCCTTCTGCTCCTGCTGGCACGCACATCAGCAAAACACGGGGTTCAGGACAGTCTGAGAAGCAGCAGCAATGCAGGAATGCAGGTTTGTGCAGCAGTGACTGCAAACATTCTGATTTCTGTGACTTGTGTACATGAAATATCACCACACAAATCAGTTTCTATTTAAAGCTAATGGTGTTTATAAAAGTCTCTTGGTTTCTCTTGGAACCATATTTCTTGTGAAGTAGTTGTGGCGTTTACTTTGGAAGTGAATGTACCAAGAACCATACTCACACAACATGCTCTTTAAAACAGAATTCAATAACCACACTTTGAACTACACAAACACTGCTCTAAACCTCACAGTTTGCTTGATAAAAAGCCTTATAAAAAAGTCTGAGCTTTATCCCACGGCTTACATTCTGTGCTTTTGTATTACAGCACAGAAGTTATACTATCTAGGAATTTCTGTTACTACTGCTGTTGTGTTTTGATCATTTAATCTTTAATATCCATTACAAAAGCATTCCTAAGGCTAAGCAACAAGGAGAGTGAGACTGCACAGAACCAAGCCTGCCAACCTGCATTATCACACACAACCTGTAATTTTAACTACCCACACCAACCCACTTTGAAAATTTATTCAATTTTTAATCAACCTTGTACTATGTGATTCAACATGAAGATAATTTAAAATACAGTTCTTAAATCTGCTCTAGTCTGTATTAAGTTTTGTTTTTCCAATGCCTGTTTCAAGATTTTTTTTCTCTTGCCTTTATACCCAAGAGCCACACAACCAAGAGGGGCAGGTGAGTTGCAAGGACAACATGCAAATATGTGAACACAGATAAACAGCAGGGAAAATTCACATCACAAGGCTGTTAAAGCATGACTTATTTCTTGTAGGTGTCTGTTGTTACAAAGCACGGCTGTGTTTGGAGAGACTCTTGACCAAGGTTCTACAGTGGCCTCAGCATCTAAACCTGCCTTAATTCATCCCAAAGATCTGAGTGATAGGAATGCTCCAGTCAGCAAAAGAAGGGACAACTAGAGCATCTCCAGTTGCTTGTAATTCACTCTTTCAACTCAGACACAGCCCTCTGCAACTCTTTAACACAGGACAGGGGAGCAGGAATTGCCCTGTAACAGAAGTCCCAGCTTGTCTTGTAGACAAGCATTAAAGCAAGTATGACCCAGCTCTCCCTGGTATAATACTAAATCCCTTTTGGTTTAATACCACATCAGTTAAAGCCATTTAACAGGATACCTCTAAGAATAACAAGCAGTTTTTTCCTTAAAAGAGAGAAGACACCTTTCAGATTAACATTGTTTTAAAATAAAGATTCAAAATTTAACCTAAGCAACTATACAGACTATGTACCTTAGAAAGTATTATCACTTCTATGAACAAGACACAAAGCTACATAACATTGTCCAGAACAACCCCACCCACTATGTTAATGTCCTGTAGCATATTACAGAACTACTGTATTTTCCAAACACCCAGCTGATCCCTACAAAGCAAATGTCTATTTTCATCTGCACCACATACTGCAAGAAAACAGGTTGAGTCTAGGTAAGAGCTGTGATAAATAACAAGATTAAAACCCCCAGAGACATCTGAACTCACTGTCTACCTCTGAAAACGCTGTCTTACCAAAGACAGATCTAATGAGAAGCCTTTAACACAGGTCCCGTCCAGTGTGCCACTACTGCAAGCACCATGGCATAAACCACATTCAGTTTGCCTGCAGGTACAGCTGGGATAATTACTATACCGGTCTGAGTGTTTGAGAGCAACGATGCAAAATTCATGAAGCAAATGGGCGAGTTCATCTGCACCAACGGAGTACGAAGCATTTGAGACAAAACCCCGTGCAAGCAAACACAGCACGGCATGAAACACAAATGGCTTTGAGAGCTGCAGGCAGTGAGGCACAAGAACAGCCCTTCAGAGCCAAGTCCACCCTACTGCCAAACACGCAAATAAACACTACGTTAAGAGTATCCAAAACACAGGGGTTGAAAAGGACAGAAAAGGAACTTCCAAGATAACTTTAAAATATCCTTCCAGTGCCATTAATAGACCTGCCATTTCAACTGGCTTTAAATACTCTGCACAATTACCTATGGCTGACTTTTTGTAAGCATTTGCTCAGTACCCCACGCTGTTAATTAACCCCATGTTTTACGCGTATTGAGGTATTTGAAGAATTCTCCAAACGCGAACCGTCCTGGAGCAGTCCCAAGCTGTCAGGGCGGCCCCGCACACAGCAGCTGCTCCACGGTCACGGACAGCACTTGGCACTTTCAAACAGCCTATGCACCAAAGTATGCGCACTGTCGTGAAAACATAAATGGACGAAGCGCTAATGTTCAGGTGTGAGCGCAGCAGTGCTGCCCAATACCACAGATCAGGTTATTTCTGGGCCCGTGCAGAAGCTTGCCCGCCGGCCTCTGGCAGGCTCTGACCACCCCACTGATCATCATTTTCCGCAATTAAAAACGCCATTCCCGCGCTTCCTGCCGCCGGCAGTGCTGAGGCAGCTTCCCACCGCCGCCGGGCCAGGCCCCGCACCGCGACAGCACCTACCGGGTTAGGAGAGCCCAGATCCGCCGCGCAGCCCGGTACGGAGCAATCCCACAGGCCCCGCACGCGGCTCCAGCTGCCGCCCCGCTGAGAGAAGGCAGGCGGTGGGAGGAGAAGGCGCCGTGCTGAGGGGAGGGAGGAGGCGGGAGCTGAGCAGCGGGGCCGCCCCTCACGCCCGCGGCCCCGGCAAGGCGCCGCCTCCCGCTCCCTCAGCGGCCCCGAGGGCACTCCGCGTCACCTCACGGCACCACGGGGACCGTGCCAGGTACTTGATATCAGTGAGAAAACCGATCTGAAAATCTGAGGAGAAACCCCATCTAACACCGTTGGGTGTCAGCGATGGGGGAATCCCGGGGCGAGTGGGGTACAAGAAGGAGAGAGGGTGTTCAGGTCTCCAGAGCGCTGCTCACGGGACAGCCACCCAAATTTGCTTTCATGTCTGTTCCCGCTGGGTGTGGAGCTGAAAGGGGGGCAAGTCCCCCCAGGATCCCAGTCCCGAAGGAAGGCACAGGGAGCAGACGTGGGCAGCGACCGGTGGGCCTGCCTGCACTTCAGGTTGGTCTTTTCCGCTAAATTAAATTGCACTGTTGCACATTTCCCCATAACAAATGGCAGTATTACGCACCAGATTTCACGTTTCAAAGACCACGTTTCCTCAAAGCACCCACATTTGCATTTTTCCTAAAACACTGGCTTTCTGGGTTGAAAATGCCTATGTTTAAGCTTTTCCTCAAGCTAGAACTTGTGGAATATTTCAACAAAACTCCTTATCCTTTCGTGAGTTACATGGAAATTAATGTAAATAGGTTCTGGCTTAATTGTATTACTTGGCAACCTGCAAAGAGTCTGCCTTTTTTACTGCTGTTCAATCGCTTATTCATGAAAATAATCCTCATTAGTGCTTTTTACCATGAGTAGGGGTTACAGAACCGAGACTGGAAGATGTGAGCACGTCCTTTGTGACAGATGGATGGTCTCTTGCAGCATCACAGATGGAAAAATGCACAGTCCCTGTGCTCTCCGAAGAGAGCAGAAAAACACTGCTGCTGAAATAATCTTCAGGAGGAAGATTACCAATATTTAATTAAAAACACCAGAGCAGATGCTCTGACTCTCTGCCAGAAAAACCCGTCATTACTTACATAAATTAAACTGTGTCTCAGCATTGGGAGTGGAAGGAGCAGCACACGTGTGCAGGAACACCCCCTGCAATTGGAGGGTACCTGTAATTTTGTCCCCAATTTCCAGTGCCATGCTGAGGGTGCAGCCCTGGTTTGAGAATGTCAAGCAGATAGTTGACCAAACTCCCATTTAATGCTGCTTCCTACAGGCACGATTTTTTTCTCAAATTCATGCAGAGTTTAAACTGAAACCCATTTGCAACATTAGTGATTGTGCAGAAAAACTCTTGAGGTCGTATTCATCTCCCAGCTGCAAATCACTGTGGTAAATATTAGCAGTTATCAATAACTGAGCACTTTTCCCCATGAGCACCAGAACCTGCATCTCCTCATTTCTCACTCTGCTGTCAGCCCAGCTGAGCACCCCGAGGAGAGCAGCACCCGGCAGGGCTGATGTTGGGATGCTTCATGGCAGGGCCTGGGAAGAGCACAGACTCATCAAACGAATTCTGAAGGCATAGGTGAAGCCAGATGTCTGGTTCCCACTGCGTGAAAATGTGTAGATAGCAGTTAAAAAATCACCACCTGCCATGGTAGGCTACTGATAATGGCAGAATGCTGTAACTGGTGTGATATATGAGCACAGCTAACATGTCATGAGAGCAACTTTCAGTAAAAGGTTGCAAATGACCCTCAAGGTCAAGACCAACCTTTTACTGAATCCCACCATATCACAAGGTGCAACGTCTGCTTGTTTTTTGAACACTTCCAGGGATGGTGACTCCACCACTTCCCTGTGCCACTTGTTCCAATGCCTAACCCACTCTTTCAGGGAACAAATTTTCCCTAATATCCAACCTGAACCTCCTCTGATGCAGCTTGGGGCCATTTCCTATTGTCCTGGTACTTGGGAGCAGAGACTGGTCCCCACCTTGCCACAATCTTCTTTCAGGGAGTTGCAGAGAGTCTCCTTTTCTTGAGGCTGAACACCCCCAGCTCCCTCAGCTGCTCCTCATAGGGTTTACCCTCCAGACCCTTCACCAGCTCTGTTGGACACAAAATACTTGGCATCATTTTGGACTAAAGGGAACCCAGTGGCACAAGGCTGTCTTCTGCCATAAATCCTCATGAAGAGCATTCTGCTTTGATAGGAACATAGGAAATATAGCCTTCTCAAGCTACACATTTCTCATGCTTATAAATAAGCCAACTCTGCTACCCTGGTGCAAGGGTGTACTTATTCCCAGGTTTGAGCCTGGAGCTTCTCTTCTATTCTCTATAATATTTTCTTAAGAGAACAATCAGTGATGATGAAAAACTGAAGACAAGTTGAAATCAGGCATTGGCCTAGACATGCTGTATCTTCTAGTTTTACTTTTCTATTTATACATTATGTGTTATATCCTTGACACTTAAAGAGTTCAATTCACTTTTTTTGTTGTTTGAAAATATCAAAAATTAAATTTGAATTGGCAACATAGGAAATCAGTGACCCGCAAGTTTAGTATGTTATTCTTCCATTGAGTATGTTCAACAATGCATGTATTTTTTTCCAAGAGCACTGTAAAGTTTCAGTATGCTCACTTTAAATAAGGTTCCCTTTAGAAATCATTGTTCTAGGGAACTCTGGTTTTTGAAAGGAAAAAGGAAAGGACACCCCCAATATGATATTAACTTTCAGAGCAACTTTATTCTGCATTCATTTAAATCTGCAGATTTAAAATTTGTCTTTAAATCAATCAATTCCCTGACAATTTGTGCCCTCATACTCCTATGACAATCTGGTCTTACAAGGTAAATCAAGTTGGTCATAAACCTCACTCCAGCCGTATGGGAGGTGCATGTAGCACACATACCTAAAACTTCCTGGAGCACTAATGCATTACAGGAAGAAGGGCAATGGTGGACATAATTTCTCCATATTGTTTTAATTGCATGGCATTTAGTCTTGATGTTTTTAGCTCTGTCCACTAAGTAATTATGCAAATTTCTCCTGCAGGCCTCACAGAACATGAGAATTCGTCTTTCTACTCACCAGTGAGAGCCCGAATCTGGCTCTGGTTGCCAAATCCAGCTCTCTCATTGAGGTGGACAGGGAAAGCACCTGCTCACACAGTGCCCGAGCTCAGCAGCATCAGGTAAGCGAGGCATCAACGTGGCAGGACAATAATCTGTGTATGGGCAGCCCCGGCCACCAGCTGCCAGCGAGATAAAGGTGGTCAGGCCTCCCGTGTTGGGTGGGAATGGTTCAGCTGAGGACACACTGCGATGCCAAGTGAGCAGCTGCCTGGGAAGGTCACTGGCCTCACAGCGAGCTGGCAGCTCTTGGGCAGCACACGTGCTCTGGTGGGCCGGAGGCGACTACAACGGGCAGGGAAGGCAGTGCGTGCTTGATACGGGGCAGGACGGACCCTCTTCCTGGCCGGGAGCTGTGTGCACATCTGCTATGGGGGCTGCGAAGGCACCAGCCAAGGGCTGCCCTCGACCCTGCCTGACCACGGCACGGCCATCGCTGGGGTTGCGGATCCGCGCCGCCGGGCAAAGCCCTCCTGAGGACCAGCTGGAGCTCACCCACCACCGCCGCGGCTGCTGTGGGGCACAGACCGCAGGCAGGGCCTAGCCGAGGTGCCGGCCTGGGCCTGCCGCGGACAAAGTGCCCCGAGGCGCGGCCCTACGGCCGAAGCCCCTGGGGGGTGAAGCGGGCCGAGGCTCAAGGTCCGGCCGAGCCCGGGAGAGAGAACCGGAGCCGCGCTGCGANGCCTGGCGAGCGGCTGAGCAGCCAGGCGGTAGCGTGGCCGAGTGGTCTAAGGCGCTGGATTTAGGCTCCAGTCATTTCGATGGCGTGGGTTCGAATCCCAC